>JBBJLR010099310.1:0-10115 GCA_037577145.1 Brachypetersius gabonensis | reverse complement strand
CCAGTTCCAGCTTCAGTAGATAAAGGCCAACCCTGCGAGGTTCCTGAGGCACCCAGAGAAGGACCAGCTCCAGCTGGGTCCTGCTTTAAGATGGTTGGAGCTACACATGCTGCTCCCGTGCTTCCAGTGTTTCAGACTCTTTATGTGAGAGCAATTTGTACAAATAACTTCATGAACATGTTTTGTTTAGCCCATTGACCTATTATAACTTGTTTTTCATAATAGTGAATTTTGCATAATATGTCCCCTTTAACCTGGGAGTGATAGAGGCTGTCAGAAAGGGAGTTTGTCAGAATGGATGAAACCAGTTTGAGAGGATGAGTAATGATCCCTCCACAGAGTCCGGCAACGGCAACTCTGGGGGCTGCAATGGCTCTTCAAAGCACTGACCTGTTTGTGTGGAATGCCAGGCGGCCTGGTCCAGGCTGTTTGAAGTGCTCGGGAAAGCTGGGCCTTTAAAAATAACCACTGCTGGCCATACCTGCTGTTTCTCACACACCCAGCAGCAGTGGTACCATAGACAGCCCAGCTCAACATTCCACACTCACTTTCATATACTCCCCACTGGACACTGGGAGGATTTTCAGTTCATTTTGCCACAAACAGAAGAAATAAACATGGATAGGTGCATATATTAAAATTCAGACATAGCATGAGATGTTGCTTCCCAAAGTAAATAATCAGAGACATGATTTGCCCTCTCCTGCCCTCTCATGTACCAGCTTTATTTTATTTATTTATTTATTTTTAATTTTTTTTCATGTACCAGCTTTACTTTACACTTTTCATTTCTTTTGTTACTTTGTCACATGTGACATCTTGCTCTGTCTCTGGTTGAGTTCCACATAGCTAATGGTGTGTCTGATTGTTTTTTCAGATTTTTCTGATTCTTTCTCATGATGGCTTTCCCCAGTAACAAACTTAGTTGTTCTATTTCACTTTATTGAGTATGTATTTATTAACTCAATAAAGTGAGGGGATGGTACCTTAGTCAAGGATACCTCAGAGGTGCTTAGCAGTCTTGGAAATCAAACCCACGACTTCCTCATCAAAGGGTGAACAAGGCTACAAAGGATGAGCAGGAGAGAAACCAGCATGCTTAATATAAAACAACAAAATAGTCCATAAAAACAACAAAATTAAAAAAAACCCAGTTTAAGTAACAAAAAATGTCAAACAAACAAGATATGAGGCTGACAACACTGAATAAATGTCAACTTTAATACCAGGACTACTAAGAATCAAATAATGTCCAGCAAGGGGCCAGAGGAACACAAGCAAGGATCGTCCGAAAACAATCAGAGGGTGTGGCTACAGAAAACACAGGTGATGAGCATGATACAAGGCGGAGCAAAGACAGAACAGGAAAACCAGAGGAACAACATAAGCACATAGCTGGAGACTTGAAGGAGACTGAAAAACAAAGGAAAACAGACATAAATAGGGGCAAGGCATGGACTGATGTTACATAATACTTGTGGAAAGCATATTGATTCTATTAAATATAAATGGACAGAAACATTCCATGTATTTTTTTAATTCCCAGAAGTTCTAAGCCTTCGCTGAGGGCCTAAAAAGCCCAGAGGTCCCCCCTCGGGTTAACACTTTAGGCCAACAACTGAGCAGCCAACTGCCCTTTACCATTGTTCTTTTATATTTGAATTATAAAGACAGTAGTAAAAATATTCACATATGCTTATGGTAGTAATTCTATAGTGCCATGCTGTATATCCATCTAGATGCTAAATACAAGGCTTTGTGGATTATTGTTATTGTACACACTGTTCACATGCTTCTTGTAGTGAGCCTATAACAGAAACCATACTACAAAGGCTATCCCTTTTTGTAACTGAAACACTTTGTTTTTCAATTTCGCAGTAAAATAAGTAAGAAAAGAAAATATAAGATAAGAAAGAACTGTATTTATCCCAAGGGAAATTCTTTTGTCACAAACATGCTCAATGCAACAAGAGGAATAAAGATAAGACAGAGAGTTTGGAGGGGACAAAATATATTAATATATAAAACTATATAAAATAAATAAAATAAAATAGTGCAAACGGAATAATAAGTAAATTATTACAAGAAAGTAACAAGTAACAATAACAGATAAATTAAATAAAATAGTAATGGTGCAAAACTAAATAACTATTACAGAAAACTAACAACAACAGTAACAACAACAGAAGTAATGAAAGAACAGATAATTAACGCAAGTGGTTATAAAAAATAAATAAAAATCTACAACATACTCTGTTTCGGTCCTTGACCCGTCCCATTACTACATAATTGTGCTAATGCTTTGGTCCATTCTGACTGGCAGCTTGCTGACACATGGTCAGAGGAATGAAGAGTGAGGTGGGCGGAGCTAGAATGTGCACATTCAGCAGAAGAGGTGCGAAGCCCACAGTTAGGCAAACAGTGGTTGTGTATCCAGGTAACGGCAACAGTGGCCCCTCTCTCATCTCAGAGGCCTGGGCCCTATTTTCGGGAAGGGGCATCCATGCTGTAGGTAATGTCGCCATGGACACTGTCTTCATCGACATACACTCGTCAACAAATCCCGAATCACCTGTAATGTAACGCACATGCGCCTACAGCTTCCAAACGTACACATGCACGTACAGAGGAGGGTGGACACTCAAACAGGACGGTGAGTTCAAAAAGGAGAAAGAGATTTTCCACACTTTGTCATGAAAATCTGCAACATGGCTCGAGGTAAACACTGCGAGCCAAACACTTCTTCCCTCCATCTCGTTCACACACGTAAACAAAGAGAAGATTAATGGGCTTGAAAGCAGAGTTGGCTGTCGCTGACCCAGTAGAGGCTTGCTATGAAGTCTGTCCATCATTGGGTTTCTGGGAAGGGACTGACTTTGAGTGTGTGAGTGGAGTTGCTGGAAGTGATGAGTGCATACATCTCTGTTACTCCCATCACCTCTCCTTCTGGATGCATCTGAATCAGTTTATTGGTGCCACCATGTATGTATGTTCACTGTCCATTGTGTGCACATACTTACAGCAGATGTGAACACATGCGCGCAAGCAAATTTGCTCAGCGTGTATTTATGTATTTAATGTGTATGTGTAAAAAGGCTGGCGTGGCCACACAGGCGCCCGCATGCAACCCAGGCCTAATTAACATGCTGAGGGCATTTCTCTGATTATCATGTCCATGCTAAAATCTCCCAGGAGACTTTCCCATGCTTGCTCCCAAACACAGCCTAGCCCTGCATGCCAGAATATCATTCACCTTGAGGAGGCTTCCAAGAACGGGCCTCCCAGCCTTTAAATGGCGGCTCATATCAGGTTAATGGCTCCTCCAGTTCTGTATTTATGTCTACTCAGGTCTAAACGTTGGTCTAAAGGTCTAAATGTGGCCTCTGTTTGTTGAGAAAAAGACTGCACCTATGCCAGGCTCGATGTAAGTCAGGCAGCATTTTACTGATGGAACTGTTGGCTGGTTTTTGTTTCCATCTTTTTCAGATCTAACACTAGAACAAAATAGGTTCAAGTTAATCCATTTCAGTGACCCTTGGCCCCAAAGGCTGATAAACAATTGAGATGTTCTTCAGGCTTTAGGCCTTAAAGAGGCACTGTAGCTGAAATTAAATACATAACCATCACCATATCTATTGTAAGCAAGTAACTTGCACTCTATAGCAGCACTGCAGCAGTTTTTAGATTTTCCAGATTGAACACTTATGCCTAATGATGTTTCTTGAAGAAGGGAGAAAAACTGCAGCTGCTTTGGGGTGCATTATTAGGAATGTACTGTTTGGAAAATATTTGTTTGTTCTTAGCTGTGAATGTAGAATAAAATAAATGCAAGCTAAATCAATTTAGTTGCTGGGCTAGCTGATTCCCAATGGTTGTGTGAGGTATTTCCATAATGCAAGAGAGCACTAATGAATGAAAGAAACATGAAGGTGACATTAAATTAATACATTCTGTCGAAACAACGTGACTGAGGTACATAGCACTGAGCTACAGAATACTGCATAAAATGACTGATAACATATTAAATACAAAATTTTGACTGAAATTACATTTTTGAGCAAGGAAATCTTGAACATTTTGCACATCTTTTTTATCACTAAGTATGTGCATATAAAGCCTTTTACCCAAAGGTTCCTAGTATTAATGCCGGTCAATCTGTCTGTACCACCAAGACAAGAAACTATGGAATCTTTCAGTCTTGACACTTTAACCTTTCTACCAGGTTCGGTGACGTCAGTGGGTCAAGGAGCAGCGTTTTAAGCTGCAAGTCATGACATCATAGGTGACATGTAGTTGCAGTTTTGTTTTATAGGGGAAAGCTCCACGCTGCTCCACATCAAAGGGTTTACCAGAGGTTCCCAGAGCATTCAGAGCACCTCTGACTCAACTGCTAGGATCACCTAAAGCCCTGACACCATGGTTACTGCTCTTTCTCCCGAGTTACAACGGGTCAGCGGTCAGCGTGCGCCTGACATAATCTGAGCTGCAACAGTCAACATTTGGCAGTGTCCATGGTGACAATGGCTCCGCCTATTTTCTCTGGCTTGCAACTCTCAAGATCACAGGCAACGTGGTGAAGAGGTTCGCAAATTCAAGTCGAGAAGATTTGTGCTTTCCTCTCTGTTACAGAAAAGCATTGGCATTGCTTGGTTCCGGGTTCCACTAAAGTCGTCCAAAAGTCTCTTAAACTGTTGCTTCAATGAAAACTCACAGCAGAGCAATTCTTCATGTCTCGAATGCACTAATTTATGGCTAAAGTAATTTTGAACTTTCATCTCCATTCATCTTCACAAGGCTGTTTGTTTTTGAAGATCCAAAACGCTTGACTGCAGAAACACCCATCCGGTTTGATTTATATTCAGCCTGGTATTTCAAACGTCTTGCTCTAATGTTAAACCAATACTGCTAAACCTTATACAGTGTTTCATGAACTGCCTATTCACAGTGAAAGCAGTCCCCTTTGACAGCCGTTTGAAAAGATCAAGGCAAAGCAAAGGGCAAAGGTGGAAATGGGTCAACTTGCACTGCTCAAGATGGACGGTCCGACCTACGTCTTGGTGGAAGTGACACATTCTTTTTGGGATTCTATTTGTTCTGCCTCCTCTCTTGTGAAGGGAAGTGTGAATGTCAGGGACGGTGCCCGGAGGAGAAAAAAACCATAGGCTTTTGGCATGGCAACCACGCCTCAAAACACTGCGGTGACCTGACTGTTGTATTTTTTGTATGCTTGCTTGAAAACACATGTTTGATCAGGGTTACAGAGTCCCCCTTTGTGTTGTCTGGAAATACACTCTGTGTGGCAAAGGCTCATCACTGTCAGTTCCCTTCAGAGGATTTTCTTTGTAAAGCCAAAGCCTTCTCTCAGAATTTCTGTAATATGCAGAACTGCTACTTTTAGCTGACTCAGTCAACACCTTGTCAACGATCTTGAGCCGCTTGAAGAGATATTAAGCCATTTGTCTTAAAGCATTCATAAGTGCATTCTGGCTGCCCCCACCCATTCACCCAGAGTGTGTTCTTATACATATGTGCATGTAGCTGCAGATCTAGATTGTGATTCTTAAGCAGCATTACCTGCAGAGCAGTATAGGAAATCAGGCTCCATGCAAACAAGTGGATGAAGACAACTTTTATACAAACCCAGGAAACCAAGCATGGGTGCAGTAATGTTTGTTCACATTGTCATGAATCACTGCATTCTGGACATGATGACAGAAACGTTAAACTGAGATTATATGGTAAGATGGTTAACCCTATGTCAATAGCACCTACTGAGGCAGCATTAACATGCTCACTGTAAGGCTAAGTTTGAGTTGACAGCTCTTGTGGCGGCTTGGCTGGCCTGCAGCCGACTGTGTATCTGATGCATACCAGGCAGCATAAAATATCAACAGCACAAATTAGTCAAGTCTGAAGTCTGTGCCTCTGAAATACTCCTAGACCATAAATACAGCAAAAGCTGGTTTAAGTTGCATCAGTTAACATACCTGTAAAATTTTGAAAGTTTTGAATGCTTTTAAGCGAATCAGAATGTTCAGGGCCTTCTAGGCCATTCAGAGAAGGTTCAGTGATTTCTGAGATATAATAAAAGTCTATTTTGAGCATAGTGGTTCATTGGGTAGCACTGAGGTTACACAGCCAAAAGGTCCTGGGTTTGACTCCCAGCCAGAGCAGCCATGGGTCATTTCTTTTGAGGGGTTTTCATGTTCTCATGAAAGCGGCATAAAATGATACTGGCAGGAACTCCGATTTACTCCTGTAGTCCAAACACATGCATTTCGGTTGAACTAGAAATAGTAAATTTCTTGAAATAAGAAGTGGTAGAGTGCCTGAGTGTCTGAGCTGTCCAGGGTATTTCTCTACCTTTTGCCATATGACTGCTGGGAGAGACTCCAGCACCCCATGCCACCCTTTTAAAGGAAAAGCGGATCTTATCGTGGATAGGTGTATTTAAAACTCTATTGCAGACCCTGCAGTTTCCACAATTTCATTCTGTATCTTAGCAGCTAGACAAGTTCCCCCATCAGCTACTCCATTGGCTAAGGGCTGAATAGAATCCCATTAAAGATTCACCACCAACATAGTATCATAAAGAGTGCCAGTGAAATCAACCAATCACATTTTGATATAAAGTGAGGGAGACAAATTCCATGAGAGTCACCTTAGGCCTGGAAGTCCTAGACTGATTGTGAATAAATGTTAGCAGCCTAAACATTACATTCTTAAACACTGAAGGAATCACTCTAGAAATGCTAAAGGGTAAAATACCTGGTAATGTATCTGTACCTTGGTCTAATAGTTTTGGATCACTGCTGCCTTTTTGGGATAAACTGTATGTTGTGGGAAGATAAATATAAAACTGACTGTTGCATAAGTTTTCAAGACACTGCGTTTGAATCCCACCAGTGGGGCTACTTAACTAAAGATCAGCCATGGCAAATTGCACCGGTGGGAACATACTATCCATGAACAAGCCACAAATGGGGTAAATGAGTGGAGCGCTAACAATAACATGACATTTTCGGTGACATTTCCAGTGCAGTTAGAGCCATGGCTGTTTTCTCTCTCTTAGCAAATGCCATTTCTTGTAGTAAAACCAAACCCAAAGTTGCAGGGTCGCCATGCCCCTATTGCACCTGCATTTTCAGATTCCACTTACAATTGTTTGACCGTACCTGTCAGTACACACTGCATTTCTCATGAGTGAGTGGTTGCAGAGGGTCTAAATATATTTGCCCAAAGCATAAAAGTATTTTGAAAAGGTATGATTGTGACTGTAAGGCAGAAGGGCTGTTTTAAAATAGCAGGATGGAAGCTACTGCAAATAAGCTTTCTGCACTTGTAGACATTACACCTGAACTCTCAGTCTTAATATTGTCAAAACACTGTAACCATTATGTAAGTTGTAACAAGTCCTCACATCATCCAGACAGAAGCTCACCCTGCACATTCACTACAGTGAAGCAAAGCACTTCTCTTACCAGCTGTTGGTTTCTTTGGAGAAGTGCTGCTAAAATGCAAGAAGGTTTAGCTGTCCACTTCTTCGATTACCTTCCAGTGAATTAATCTAAGCATTCTTAACACATTTTTAAGATTCTGACTATCATCTTCTCTTTGTGCTTTTGAGTATTACTCCTCATGACTCCTCAAGATTGCAGTCATTTTATGTATCTCAGGGCAGTCAAAACTTCTAGCTTTACTGACTCCTGATTTTACAAAAGCAAAAATGATCGTCACAACCTATTTTTTTCCACAGCCACATTATGCAAAGTGATGCTTTTATAGACGCCAAGTTGACTGTCAACCATTCCTAAGGTCAGTCTTTGTCAGTTCTTTTATGTCAGTGAAAGAAAACAAATGGAAAGATGCCACCCCCGAGAGGGTACACACAGATCTCTAGAACTGGTCATTACAACTGTTTTTTTCTTATCGTATATCTTTGAAATGATTTTAATTTTCACATCAGATGAGAGATGACGTTGAGTTGAGGGAAGACAGAGTTGGCAGTAGTTCATTATCAGCTTGCTGTGTCCCAGGCAAAAGGTTATGGTGATTTATTGGCAGGATGTCCAGCGCTGACGTATGCACAGTGGTGTGTCAGAGGAACTGAGGTGAAATCTCCATTGGTGGCTGGAACTGCACCAGTGAGAGGCCACTAAGAGCAATAAAGCTCAATGCACTAGCTTTATTCCTACGACTTGGACATATAAAATACAATTACTACACATGCCAGCCAGAAGGGTACATTTGTCCTTGTACTGCTGCCTGTTGAAGGACAAATAAATGGGCGGCAAAAGGCAAAAGGTAAACTGAAAATATGCCATAATTCTTTTACACAGATCCATGACCGCTTGTATCCCTTGCAGGTGAACGAGCGCAAAAGGGATAGAATGAAGCTGTAGGACAAAAGCAGAGAGATGAAAAAGCAGGAAGAACAGGGCCCGATAAAGATCGGAGCTATGAGAGAGCCATAGCTAGTGGAGCCAGGGTAGAGGGGGGAGGGGGAGGAGGAGAAGGAGGGAAGAGAGCAAGGGCTCGGTAGACAGGTAGAGGCCAGCTAAAAGCAGGGACATGAAAAGAAAGCAGAGAAGGGGACACATGCTCATAAGTCTTAGGCCTACCTGATCACAGGGTGCCCACCGCCAACAAAGGCTCCAGTGTGTGGTGCGTGATGGAGAAGGCTGTTCTTGGTGGGTTTTTTTTTTTAAAGACTCTGGCATACCTGAGTCTAAGACAGATAAGATCAGAAGGGTCTCCTGCTCCTCCTCTCTCACCCTCTCTCCCCTCTCTTTTCCACCTATTTTTCTTCTCTCTATCACTTTTACCCTCCCTTTTCAAGGGCTTGCAGGAGATTAAAGGTAAGCGATGATAAAAAAGCAGTTGGAAAGAGGGAAAAAAAAGACATGCAGGAAGCAAAAGCAAAGAAGAAGACTATAGGGATAAGGGAGGGCGAGAACAATGGTGCATCTGTTCATGGCCATATATGACAGTAGATGTTTGTGTATTGTGGAGTACGTTTTTCAACAGAGGACTTTTTAACAGAGGTCATAATACCGAGCTTACCATAGAGGTGCAGTTAAAATGACTCGATTAGCAAATTACAAAGAAGGGAGCGCCCAACTGGAAAGAATAATAGAGTTACGGCTTGCAGCTTATTATTGTTATTAGTCTAACATTCAGTATTTACTACTCTAATATGAACCATTTTGTATCTACTATGAATTAATATCTACTATAAATTGTTCATTAACTACTGTGGATTCTTCTGTATCTTCATTTAATTTGAATAGTAGGTTATGCTGTGAATTATTCACTACTGCTATGAATTATTGACAGTCTGGTGCGAATTATTCAGTTTCTACCATGAAATCAATAAACTGTGTTGTTGAGAGAGTAACTGAAGCATGGGCCTACACGCGGGCCCTTAAGATTTAAAAGGGGCAAACAGAGAGCCTTTGTCTATAGCGCAAAAAAAACCTTCTTCCATGATTCTCAGATCATTCTTTGTGTAAACCTTTCTACGTCTTATTTTCACTGACAGAGGAGGATAAAGTACACAGAAATTATATTTACATGATGTAAGTATATTTGAATGAAAGTAAAAAAGCATTACGTTGAAATACATAATTATACACCGATCAGCCCTAATATTATGAAGGGAGTCCTTCAAGCCATGTGCTCACATGTGTCAATAATGGCTGCTTTACACATGGATCAGACTAGTTTCTCAACAGATGGGGAATTTGGAGGCTCAGTCAACACCTGCCTCTGCAACTGGATAAACCACCGCCACGGAGGGGTGCACTTGGTGGTATGAGTCAAAATAATGTCCAAAGGATCACACAGCCTCCATTTGTATACAAGAAAAGCATTGTATACAAGCAAGTTATTTACTTCCATTTCCAACTTCCCAGACTTATAAAACTTGGAAAAACATCTTTTTCAGTCCAAAAACAGATAAAAGCCAACATAAGGCCAGGCTGAGTTTGATTAAATTCTTCACACTTTAACTGCCAGTTCAACTCACTCACTCACTCACTCTCTCTCTCTCTCTCTCTCTCTCTCTCTCTCTCTCTCTCTCTCTCTCTCTCCCTCTCTCTCTCTCTCTCTCTCTC
>JBBJLR010099299.1:0-10115 GCA_037577145.1 Brachypetersius gabonensis | reverse complement strand
GCGTGTGTGTGTGTGTGTGTGTGTGTGTGTGTGTGTGTGTGTGTGTGTGCGTGTGCGTGTGTGTGTGTGTGTGTGTGCATGTGTGTATGTATATGTCACTTTGCTGACACCTGACACTTAACAGTCAGACATTGAATTTAATGATTAGTGATAGTTCAGGTGTGTTAGTGGTGTGAAGCCAGCAGGGGGAGCTGTATGCATTGGTATTTAAACAGTTATTTAATACGTTCTTTTCTAGATTTGTTCTTTGGGGTTTTGGTAGATTTTGCAAAACATGAATAAATGTATTATTCCAGGACCCGTTGAGCTGATGAGGGGCGCGTGTAAACTGTTTTTCCCATCTACTGGCCTTTATTTTTTTCTTTCTTTGTTTTGTGTGCTCAGACACAGAGAAGAGGGCTCAGTACATTGAGGAGGAGCGACAGATGCGGGAAGAGAACATGCGACTGCAGAGGAAGCTGCAGAGAGAGATGGAGAGGAGAGAGGCTCTGTGCAGACAGCTCAGCGAGAGTGAGAGCAGCCTGGAGATGGACGACGAGAGGTACCGCCATCTACACCTCAAATACAACGCACAGATCACTCACTTAATGCTGTCCAGGCTTCATTTTCTTATTCAGGGTCATTCAGCTTCACATATGCCTGGCAAATATATTAATTATGGCTTGATCTGAGCTGATAATGATTATTTAAATTGCCCATATTTTTCAAATTTTCTTATTTTATTTTTTCCAGGGGTCCAATTTTTGCTTGTATTTCTTTGTTCTTATGAGCTATAATCATAATACAGGTGTAGACTTTATTTCACTGGTTTCTGACTTGACACCAAAACACCATTAGAGGGCAGCGGTGAGCAATCTGGTTTTCTGGAGCTGGAACCTTGTCTATTGTCAGTTTAAGACCTATTGACAGCCTGGAGAAAAAAGGTAGAAAAAAATCTTTCCACATGATGAAAGGGCAAGAAATCTGTTATGATGTTCAATGCCTTTGATAATTCATCATGATTTCCTTCTTTTGCCTTTCATCTTTGTCTGTCTGTTTCTCTGAAGGTATTTTAATGAGATGTCTGCTCAGGGATTGAGAGCTCGCACCGTGTCCAGTCCCATCCCCTACTCTCCCTCGCCCTCCTCCAGCCGCCCCATCTCCCCAGGTACGTTTTCGCAAGAAGCTTGCATCATACCAGGTTCAGCACTTTTATCTTTCCGTCCAGCGTACAGTTATAACTGTAAGCCCAGTACAGCTCAGTGCATTTGATTTTAATTATAAAACCTCTAAGGGCTATATGGCCATTTCCCCTTGTTGTTTGATATACACTACCAGTCCAAAGTTTGGACACAGCTTCTCATTCAACGATTTCTTTTGTTTTTATTATCCGCTACATTGTAGATTAATATTGAAAACATCACCTGTTCGTCTGATGACAGCTTTGCACACTCTTGGTATTTTTTCCCTCAGATTCATGAGGAATCGACCTGGAATGGTGTTTAATTAACAGGAGTTCTTCAAGAGTTCATTAGTGGAGTTTCTCTCCTTCTTAATGTGTTTGGGATCAGTTGTGAGTCGGGTTGGTCCACAGTTAGTGATCCTGTTCCACTACGGTTCTACTGCACATTATGGCAAGAACCACTAAACTAAGTAAAAAAAAAACAGCAGTCCATCATTCCCTGATTACAGAACAGATTCTGGTTTCTTTAACTCTTTATTGTTTGTTTGTTTGTTTACTGCATAATTCTATGTGTTCCTTCATCATTTTGCTTGTTTTAATAGAATCTACAATGCAGAAAATTAAATAAAAATAAAAAAATGTTGAATGAGAAGGTGTGTCTAAACTTTTGACTGGTAGTGTAGATATGTTATATACACTTCCTTAGTCTTGATACTAATCTTAAGACTAGAAGCAAATAAAAGCTTGTGTTCTGCAGTCCGTCTGAATAAAGAAACCGAAGAGGTCATAATCTATTCTTTTCCTGAGATGTTTTCCTCAAACCAGCAGCCTATTTTATTTGCAGTGCTGATAATGCCACACAGTGTTGCTGATTTGTGCTGTTGTGAGTGAATGGCTAGACTTCTTTTCTTTTCTATAAAGGCAAACCTCACCACTTAAAGCGACAGCTGTTGAAAGTCTTTCCAGGTTGACAGCAGCTCAATATTCAATGGTTATGTAAGAAATGTTTCAGTAATTGTTGTAACATCCATCCATTCATATCAAGACCTTATAGAGGCAGTGATCTGTTGCCGTGGAGGTGAAGGATTAAATAACTATTCAAACTGCCCCTTCCGACTTGGACCGGGACATTGAGTGATACAGAAAGTAGGCTAATGATTACATGGGCATAAAAGGTCTGTGGGCACTCTGCCCTGTCTCTGCTGGGACACAGCTGAAGAAAAAAAAGATAAAAAAAAACCTAACACTGATGGAGAGCTTTTTAAAATGAATTATTTTTGCTCCTAAAAAGGTCAGCGTTGTGCATGGATGAGCCTCAGTTGTACACATGATTCATTTTTACACGTGTCAGTATTTGAGGAGGTTCATGACCTTTTGGCCTCTTTGTTGCACAGGTTTGTCGTATGCCAGTCACACGGTGGGCTTCACGCCCCCAGCAACACTCAGCCGGGCCCCCCTTCCCCACTACACTCCCCCAGGACTGCACATCCACCCAGGACCCTCACATGGAGTTCAGGTACAGACACTCGCATGCTAAATACACGACACTCACACTCCTACAGACATAAATACACAAAACACACTGTCCCCTTTCCCTGAGTCATTACTGAGCCTCTTAATAAATTGGCGCGGTCCCGCTTCCAGCCTGAAAGCAATTACCTAAATGTCAGGCAGCCCCCCAAAACTAAAGCACCCACTCACAAAAAGGACAAAACCCTCATCATTTGCTTTTGTCCTCTAATGTCCTCGCGCCGTTGATACTTTTACTGTTTACAGTCCGCTGTTTCAGAGGGGCAGACTTTAAGCCTTTGGGTGGCTGACATTGAAACAGTTAAATTTATGAAGTACTTTCAGAATAAATGGGTTTAATAAATGCTTACATGTATAGTTGGTTGCAACCAAGGCTACACTAATGTCTGGAGTCTTTAGTGTGGGTCAAGGCTGACCTGACCAGTACAGTCCTCTGTTCAGATTGGAGTACTTTGTTTCTAGTGGGTTTCATCAAATAAAAATTCTAAAGTTTTCAGATGATGTATGATTACAGCTTTTTTTCCCTTATTACTTAAAAATATATACATTTAATGAAAATGTATATTTAATAAAGCATAAAATACATTCATTTCCTCCACATCAGAGACAACAAAAATGAGTTTAATGTAGCTACGTTCAAAAAGAACAGTGATTTCTGGCCGTCTTGGAGGAGGAGCCCTGATGATGGTAAACAAAGTGATGCACTGAATTTTATATTGCACCCTTACTGAGTAAGTGTCTGTCTTTCACCAAGAGCTACAGTTGTGTCTTCTGTACCATCATACTGTGTGGGATACAACTGGCTGTTATTTCACTGTTGCCCATTGCTGGTTGTATGTAGAGGACAGGAATGTTTCATTATTCTGAAATAGAAATATACATTTCTAAGTGATTTTGAGCACTCACTGAAAAATATCAACAAATATTTTACAAAATGTTCATTCCAGTCCTAGTAAAGCTTCATAGCTGTAGCTGATACTATACTAACCTCTTTAAACAATTAACAGGATCTGATCAAACAATCCAGGGAACCTTGAGGATCACAGACGTGATTAAAGGAAAATGCTCGTGTGTAAGAGCGCACTTCAGACTTTCACAATTTGTCCTTTTGTCCTGTTTCATCCTGTTTTTGCTGCTCTTGAGTGTTTTGGTTCCTTAAAACTGCTTTGTGAGGAGGTGCGTCAAAGCGAGACTGGTTGCTATGGGGGGGACTGTGTAGTTGTTTGTTTTGGTGACGAAAGGTTTGGGTCCTTTGATGTTCTGTAGTGCGCTGGAAACTGTCCATTCACGCGGATTTAACCCGGAACAAGAAATTGGCATCGCTTATACACACACACACACACACACACGAGCTACTCAGGTGCTTAATTTTGCCACTTCTGCACTTAAATTCAGCAAAAGCATCGAATTTAAGGTCCGTCTCCTTCTTGTTACTTTTTACTTTTTAGTACTGGAGTTTATAGTATATTATCTGTATATAAAGACGTTTCTTTGTCTCTTTTTTTTCTTCACAGAGGCCGTCCCCCAGGAGAAGCAACAGCCCGGACAAGTTCAAGCGTCCCACGCCCCCGCCTTCCCCAAACACACACTCCGGGGCGCAGCAGCACCCTCCCCCTCCCCCTCCTCCTCCAGCACAGCCGGGGGTCCACTCCGGCCCATCCCAGCACCCTCCCGTCCAGCCTTAATGCATGCGCCGCGCACCACCACACGCTAGGCTAGGCTACAAAACCACCAACAACCAGGCCATCCTCCACTGGGCCACTGCTAAAGCGGGCGAGAATAGGGCGGCTTGAGACTGACCGGACGAGAGGAGAAACTGGACTGTGTTTTAGCGACAGAGAGTTGTCAAACGGTGACCACGTCTTGATTTGGACTTAAGCGCCGTCGACACTCTGAGATTGTTTCACGTGTTTTGCTTTAGAATGGAAAAGATGCTTTTGGGAAGCATAGAATTGAGTTTTTTTTGTTTGTTTGTTTTTTGTTTTGGTTTGTTTTAGGTTTGCTGTCCGGCGCTTCCCAACCCTGCTCCCTCCGTTTAATAATAACGTTAGCCATCAGCTAATGTGGCTTATACCACATTAGACAACATTGACGACTGATCTGAGCAGCTGAAGCTGTATCCTGATATATTTTGTTCTAAAAGGATTTTTTTAAATATCAAATGCGTCAAACTGGTGTAAATACAACCCCCCCCCCAAACCCGACCCACCCCACCCCCAGCGGCGTCAGCGGGAACGCTCTGGAAGGGGCTAGAGGGAAATGGGAAGTGCCCTGAATAGCACAGCTGATTGTGGGAGAGCCTACTGCAGGTTGATTTGTTTTTGTTTGTTTGTTTGTTTGTTTGTTTGTTTGTTTGTGTAACCCCCATATAAGGCTGTGAACTTCAGCGTGTAGAGAAGGTTAAAGGCAGGACAGTACTGAAAACGTTGACCGCACCTGTTGCCACTTTTGCATGTGTGTATAAAGCTGAAAGAGTGCAGTGTGAGTGTGTGTGAATTGGTGTTGGTGGAGGTTGCTCTTTTTACGCCAGTCTGAGGTCAGTTTTGCGCTTTCTCTCGTAACCATTAAAAAGAGATACGGTGCCTGCAGCCCCATTGGGGAAAAATGAGGCAAAGCTGCTCGATTATGGCTGAAATACTAGCATTACAAATAAATTACTGCGTATTGCCATGCGTATTTGGAAAGCACATTGGGGAAATCGATGTGGCTTGTAATCGTTTAAACTCAGTCGACGTCTTTTATTGGATCACACCTCTTCATCAAAACACTCACCCTTGGTCATGATGCACACGCCGATTGGTTAAAAGGCTCGTTTGCATGTTATCGGCAATCCAGCATCATTGAACAACAGCAAGATGTTTTATTTTTTTTATGCGCATGCTTCCAGCAGCCAAAAAGACATTTTCAAATTCACCGTGAAATTGTCCCTTTGTCACTGGCAAATGCTGGAACTTGACACTAAAACATTACGATTAGAGGCGAGTGGTGCCAGTTACTGGTAATTAGTATTGAAGTTAGCATCATCCGGTTGAAGTAACTACTGCTCTAAGATGGGTTTGTTTAGGACGACTGATCCTAAATCACGACATCCGAGCAGTGTTTTTCCAAACATTTTAGCGTAGTGAGTGTTTCACAAAGTGCAATTTCTCATTCAGCCAGATAACAAAGCTTGACTTCGTCATTAGCTATGGGAGAAGCCTCACTGCTTAAAATGAGCCTAATAGTAACATCCCATACGGTTACTCTTATTGAACTGGCGTTTAGCTTAAAGGGGATATTCACTGGGTTTTTTGTGCTTTTGGATGCGTTTTTTCCCCCCAATATCTGCACATTTCACTGGTTGAGATGTAAGCGAAGACGTTCAGAGTGGTTTTATTGTGATGAAGTTCATTTTTTCGATAGTTTCTGATGATTTTTATTGGGACTAAACTGGTCTGGTTCCGTTCACTACCACTGTTGACACGTTCAGTTTCTCCAGAATGGAGCGTTTCACGTCAAACCCACCCTGAACAAACTTTGTTTAGATCTTAATCCAACATTTTTCAGTCTTATCTCCATCTGCCTCATTACTGTGGACTGTAATTAGAAAAAGAACAAAAAACATAAACGCAAACTGTTGGGAAAGTGCTTCCGGTATCCGCGTTTTTCGAGTCAGTGGCTTTTGTTATTTTAACTTTCCAGGAAATGGTGTCGTTTGTGCTGATCGACCGAATGCTACATCACTGAACCCCCAACTCGATTTAACTGTCACTGTCATAAAGAAATGTACCAACAGCAACAAGTGAGATGCAAGGTACTGTTGAACAAATTTAACCTTGATACAATTAAAAGCTTGTACAAAAAACAGAGATTCTGATGTTTCTTTGGCCGAAACTCGTATGTATTTGATGCTTTGAGCTTTTGAACATCTGGACGTCCAACCAGATTGTGTTACTTCCATTAAAGATGTGTTTAAATAGTATAAAAATGTCATTTTCATTCCATGATCGTATGTTCTCTGACCACTGGGTTTCATGGCCATGGAAGAGAATATCTTTAGAGCCTTTAATATCTTGACGGATTTCTTTGAAGAACCTGTAAACCTGCTTTCTCTGATCATGAAGTCGACCAAGCAGAATCCTTGAGTGTTGAAAATTGACAGGAGTCTGCCACGCCTTTGCCATACACGGCACTGAGCTGAACTCGAGTGCCTCCACTGCTTTCCTAATGAAGTTCAGTGATATCCAGATAATTCCCCCCCACCCTTCCCACACACACACCCACCCACCCTGAGCTGTGTATTAATCTCCTCCCAAGGTATTTGAGTTTAAGCAGTTCAGGGAAAGGCTCTCTGGTCTCACCTGGTTCTGGCCGGCTCGGACCCGTCCTGACCGGTATGCATGACCGCCTAAACCTCTTGTGTGTGTGTGTTGGGGAGAGTTTTTAGTAAGATGGAGGCGGTTCTGTCTTTGCTGAGAAAACGAATGTTAATGTGTGTGTGCGGGGGGGTAATCCAGGTCTTTTGTCAGGCCGTGGAATCTGACACTGATGAGAAAATCTCTGAGGGGTGAAAAAAAAACAAAGACTGGCCAGAGCCATGCTGTGGTTTTGATTGACATGCTTGTGTGTGTTTAGGTCTCACAGTTGCTTATTATTACAGGATACTTCATCTCTTATTGCAGAAATGACCCTTGGTTGTCTTTTTTCAAGGGGAAAAGAGTTGCAAACAGACATTTAGACTACAAACACAAAAAAGTCCCTCCGTCTCCTTTGTTAAAGACTTATTTAATGTGTAATTGCATAACTTGACGTCAGTAGGCAGTCAGAGGCTCGTCTGTGGGAGATTACCAAGCCACTCCGGGCAGGGCACCACGCTCCTAAAGTAGTTCTTTTGAGAAACAGGACATTCTTCGTGGAAGTCCCTGATTGTTTATGTTCTGAAAGGGCCGGCTGTAGTGGGCTTTCTAAGTTACGGACAATGGCAGTTTAAAGAGGAACTTTTTTTTTCCTCCCGAATTTTCTGCATCATAAAATTAGCTGACAAGAAACTCAACTACTCAGAGATCACCTTCTTTTCTGATCCTCCATCTCTCCTAAATCACACCTGCTCGTCTACCTGAAAAGGCTCACATCTTTCTCCACTCTTTATTTTAGCTTTTGGAACTTCTGGTTTTCCCTCTACCTGAATCTTGAGTGTTTTCTCAAATTGATTATAAATTCATAACATCATCATTCAGATCGGTTCCTTTTTAGAGTCAGAATTCTTCACAATGTGGTGAATGGAATCCGACGTCAGCCTTTAAAAACCCAATCACAAAACCAATTTTACTCCTTAAAATGACCATAACAATACAGGAATTTAAATTAAGGAAAATTATTGCAACGATTATGTGCTAATTATGGGGCCTTTTTATAACTTGCCCTTTATATAGGGGCAGCTGGTGGCCTAGTGGTTAAGGCCAGGTTCGATTCCCAAGACCACTAGGCACCTCTGAGGTACCCTGAGCAAGGTACCGTCCCCACACACTGCTCCCCGGGCGCCGTGTTCCTGGCTGCCCCCTGCTTCACTTGGTGAATGGGTTAAATGTAGAGGAAGAATTTCGTGCTGTTCACACTGTGTGCAGTGGTGTGTTCACGTATGACAGAATGATCGCTTTCACTTTGACTAAACAATAGAACCTCCTGAATTAACTCCTTAAATTTAAGATCAAGGGTTTCACACTCCTGCCTTAAATCTAAAATTAAGGTCGGTTTCACAAATTAACGCCAACTTAATTCAAATGAAGGGGTTTGGTGTATTTCTAGGGGTAAATTAAGGCAGAGTTAAGCACATTTTAAGTACATTGTGTTTCATAGAGTAAAAGGTCATGAAAATATATTTACGTTTATGGCATGTATCAGATGCTCTTAACCAGAGCGACGTAAGTAATCCACATCTGTACTTCATACCTGTAGAGCTAAACTTAAATCAACATCTGATTTTAACCAAGTTACTGCTGGCTAATATGTTGCCCAGTTGTGGGGTGGTGTGCTGGACCCTATCCTGCCAAAAACAGTCAACAAAACATCATAAACCACAACACACTTTTCTAAACCAGTTTTTCATGCTGATTTTATATCAGTTTTTTCAGTCACATCAACTTTTTGAATTATGAGTAATATTAGATCTGCAGTAGACTTGCATGCAGTTTTTTATTAAACCTCAGCACCAATCAAGTAACTTCAATATTTTCAGTGAAGTCAGACAGGCCACACTGTAGCATAGATATAATGTCAGCTACCACTGTTTCTTATACTCACATTCAGCATATTATGTGATCATTATACTAACTATCATACAGTATAGGACTAGCTTCATCACAAACACTGTATGTGCGGGAAAAACTAAACACAGATCTGAAATCAGCGTGAAAAACACTACAGAACCCACAACATGATGATTTTGACCTGTTGACCTGTGTCATTGGGCACAGTCCATGAAGACACTCGTGTCTATGCCACATGGACACCAGCCCGTTATGATCACCCTCCCACGTTTGTAAACAGGCCCTTCTGCCAGTTCATTTGGGACATGGCCATTGACCCCTACTGCTGGGTCGTCCCAGAAACAGAATGAGGAATCTTTTTCAAACGGCCGCCCTTCTTCTGACTGATAATGATCTGGGCCGTCCTCCTCACGCTGCTGGCGCTGCCCGGATCGTCAGCCTAGCAACCCGGACAATGGTCCACTGACCCAAACCCTGTCATAATCATCCACACTCCTCCTCACTGCCAGGCAACAGGCCATGTGATGTCAACATATTGTCATGAAACAGCGCTCCTCATCCTCCATTCACCCTCTCTAAAGAGTTCCTGCTTAGGTGTTAAGATCTGTGAGTTTTAGGTGTTACTTGCCCTGTAATCTCGTAAATACTTGCAGAAATTAATACCAGCTCCGGAGGCTCAGCTAGATCTGGGCAATTGTGTTTGCCAGAACTTGGTGTGATGAAGATTACTCCCAGGCCTAAAGAAAACCCAAAAGGCCTAGAACTGGAGGGCAACATCCATAAAGCTACATTGCAGCTACAAAAGCCTACGTAGGTTTATTCCTTGTCAGGGCATTTTTCTACCAGACCTTCCCAACATTCCTCCAAGTCATAACTGAAAACAACTTAGCCTGAGACCATCTAATGCCGGGGTTCCCATTCTTGGCTGAACATTTGAGTGTTTTTCCTTGCATTGACACACACTTCAACACAGGAAAGCTGTATCATGTGTGTTGAGAGCTGGGAAAACACTAAAAAGTGTGTGTGGAGTCTCTTTGGCTTCAGATGGTCATTAATGTTGCCACTTAATTACAGCATTTGGCAGACACTCTTATCCAGAGCCCTTACAGTCATTAGTTACAGAGACAGTCTTACAGTCATTAGTTACAGAGACAGTCTTACAGTCATTAGTTACAGAG
>JBBJLR010099289.1:0-10115 GCA_037577145.1 Brachypetersius gabonensis | reverse complement strand
TCTCTCTCTCTCTCTCTCTCTCTCTCTCTCTCTCTCTCTCTCTCTCTCTCTCTCTCTCTCTCTATATATATATATAAAATTTCATTTTACAACCAATGCCATATCACATAGGTCCCCTGGGGTCCACAGGTTACAAACCACTGTGCCTCATTTGTATCTATTTAAGGCAAGATGCCTTAAATAAATGACCAATCAGTCCTACCAATCATCTTTCACCTCTAACAGTCTCTTGAACTATTCAATGTGTTTGATTTCATTGAGTTTGGTCACTTCCACTTGTGTTTGCTGCTTTATTTTCAAAAAGCTAACCACTTTTAATGAAGGCTTAGCTCCTTAATGTGGTGTTATACATAAACGAAAAGCTCATTTTGCATAAAAACTCAAGACATGTGCACAAAAGCCTACTTTTATTACCCATGCTTTTCAAGTTTCTTAATGTTTCTATAAAGCATGCAAAACTAAATGTAATGAGTGCCATGAGAATATCAGTCTTCAGAATATATCGTTATTATTATTATTAGTAGTAGTAAAAGTAATATGGTATGAAGCATTTTATGGTTATGAAAGTCTTTTCCATCAGTTTGCTCTGTGAAAGAAGGGTTCCTTTAGTCTTTCCAATTTTGTGTTTGGTGCAATTCCATGGTATCGGCTAATTTTAAAACATCAAGCATGACGGGACTTATCCAGAACAGACATACTGTAATCACACAAGTAATGAGAAATTTGCTTTACACATGAAATAGTGGGTGTAGAATACAGTGGAGTAAATAAGTATTTGACTTATTTCACTCAATGAAATGCAAATCAGTTTCTATCTTTTATTTAAAGTTATTTTTTCAAGTTTCCTTTTGATGTGCTATCTGTCACTGTTAAAATAAACCTACCATTAAAATGATTCTGTTCTGAGACTTTTCATTTCTTTGTTATTGGACAAACTTACAAAATCCGCGAGGGGTCAAATACTTATTTCCTCCACTGTATTTGGCGCCTTTCCTCAAACGTTGCAAGAACGCTACCATTGGCCCGTCAGCTACGTCCATATATCTGGAGCTCATCCAAGCCAGGTGGCAAATGAGTTAACGTGTACAAGCCCATTCAATGGTAGAGGAAACACTGCGTTTATTTTAAAAAGGGGCTGGACAGTAAGAGAGAAGGGAACTCAGATAAGAGTCCAGATGACCAGGAGCAAAAGCAACCTAAACGATAATATGTCTACAGACGGCTAAAAAGTACAACTAGAATATCCTTGTTCCAAAACAACTGTCATTATTGCCTGTAATCTCAGATTCATACTGTAACACCAGTGTTCACATTACAGTAGGCTCCAGTTTTTGCCCCCGTGGACTGAAATCGCAAACTCCACCTCTGACTTAAGGGCTCCGCCCCGAAGCAAGGGCTTTATGACCACGACATGCGGAAGGAACTGAACTGTGTCGTTCCAAGTATATAGACACAGTGTTTGCTACACTGGCAGGGGCAGGAGAGTGTTTTTTTTCTCCAGCCTGGCCAGTGAGATACATCTGGCCTAAACTGTGTCTCTGTGTCCCGGCCAGCAGCTTCGTCCAAATGCACTCCCTCACCCCGCTCTGCAGCACCCGCCAGCAGACAGGAGGAATTCTCTCACTCTCTCTCACTTTCTCTCTTTGTCTCACTGTCTCTCTCTCACTTTCTCTCTTTGTCTCGCTCTCTCTTTGTCTCACTGTCTCTCTCTCTTTTTGTTTTGCTGTCTCTCTCTTTTTGTCTTGCTGTCTCTCTCTCTTTGTCTCGCTGTCTCTCTCTCTCTTTGTCTCACTGTCTCTCTCTCTCTCTTTGTCTCACTGTCTCTCTCTCTCTTTGTCTTACTGTCTCTCTCTCTCTTTGTCTTACTGTCTCTCTCTCTCTTTGTCTTACTGTCTCTCTCTTTGTCTTACTGTCTCTCTCTCTCTCTTTGTCTTACTGTCTCAGTCCTTGTCTCTGTCTTTTGAGCACCCACATAATGTTTCCACTACTTTCTTGAAATCAAATGTAACTGAATAATCTTTCACAACTTATCCTCATAAAATTATCAAACTCACCACATTGTAACATATTAAAACCATTTGTTTACTGCCCACTATTCCCATTCACAAATTTTCAGGTTTAGAGATACATTTGTGTTTATGAGCCCAAACTGAAAACACAGTGAACCATAATTCACTTTACCATCACAGGACTCAAACACGAAGTTAACGGACACCACAACAACTCCAGGAAAACTCTTCTTAAAATGGCATTTTGAACATTTTCATCTCCATAAACAAGACCCATGCCCTGTGAACGCCCAATAGGAGTGAGTTAGCCTGTTAGCTGAGCTTCATTGTGTGTGATATTTCTACATGCAAATTGTGACTGCTTACTTGCATCTGCGCATTCTTAGTAAGCTTTAATATAGAGTTAATAAGTGAGTATATAATATGCAGAACACATGGTCAATGACCATATATATCATATGGTGGACTAGTGGATAGGGTTTTGATTTTTTTGTTTTAAATGTTTGCAAACCAAATGTTATTGCTCTTTTGTTCATAGGACTTAAAAAATAAAAGTGTGCAATACACTATATTTGAATTCATTATTTGATTTTGCATATAATGTTGCAATTAATCATGTAATCATATATATGCTGATTCACTGTATATCACACAGTATGTACAGTTAGAGTGTATATATCATTTATAAAATATAGTCAAGGAGCATACATATCTTTTACACAATATATACAAATCAATGAGGGTACATATGTTATACATACCAGTGTGTACATAAGGCTCATCAGCCAAAAAACAAATCCAGAAGTTCTTCCTGACGTTTCTGTGTAGCCTCACTAGAACACTTATATCTGAATAAAGTCGAGACATAAAATGAGATCTGGTTCTTTCTGTCAGTGCTCTCTCGGCTGCAGAGTAGAGATGAATACACTGTCCTCTCAAACACAACATATAATTACCATGGAGAAAACTCTCCTGCCTTTATTCAGTACAGAAACAATCCATGCCCTGGCCCACAGTGTACACTGGCCTTCTGCCCCACCGAGCCCAGTCACGTCCAGAGATATTCAAATTACACTGAACTCTAATGATCTTTAATAAACAGCCTGGTCCAGCTGTGAGAATCTACATAAGGTGAGTAGTAGTTAGATAACTATTTTAAAACATACTTTTAATCCAATAAATCACAAGTCAAGCATAGAGGCTAAGAACAAAAGAGTTGATCTTGGACTCATTTAAAGCAGGTATAGAGGTGAGGATGTCTTGTTACATCCAAATAAAGTGGCCTCAGCCGTTTTTTTTATTTATAAAAAAATAACCATAGCATTCACTTTCATGAATTTTGTGGTCATATGCAACCATGACCACCATCAATGGTGGTTTGAGAGATCTTTAAGACACACTGTATCTCTTCATCATTTCATCATTTCCATTTATCAGACGCTTTTATCCTAAGCGACTTCCATTCCCTAACTACAAGGGACAGTCTCCCTGCAGCAACTTAGGGTTAAGGGTCTTGCTCAGGGACCCAGTGGTGGTGCTGAAGGTAGGATTCGAACCCATGACCTCTTGGTCTGAAGGCGAGTATCCTACCCACTGAGCTTCCGTGTGTTAATGCCAAGTGTGAACAGACCCCACAACACATTAGCAAACTCTGTCCAGTGTAGTGGTTAAGAGGCTTTGGCAATTTTAGGTTACGGTTTGAACAGTCAACAAGCGATGTTTGTATTTTGACTGCTAAACAACTTCAGAAATCAGATAACCCAGCGACATTCAGGAGAAAAGAAATCATTGCTGGGTGAGATAGCAGTGAATGCTATTCATGTGTCTTCACAGAGAATACTAGCTTAGACCCAGTGTGCCTAATGTGGGCATGACTACAGAATGACATGACTACAGAGCTCTATAAGCACATGCTGCATCACAAGGTGCACATACACAGTTCAGCGTCCCTCAACTCAGTCCATGAATAGACACACGAATTCACCACATTCTTATTTAGGAAAGAACTCTTACTAAAAATACCACAAAGAAGTGAGAGAGTCAGAAAGGTCTGATTTTGTAGGTATAAATAGTTCAGCTGACGTTCCTCAATATTGAGAAACTGCGCTTTAGTTTTTAATGGTAAAAACGCAGACTAAAATTCTAATCAAATCAATGAAGTTACACATATTAATGCGGCAAACCTATTAGACTCAGGCTGATGACAAGAAAGGTAAGAGAGAAGCCAGCAGTCAATGAGAAATAGAGGGAGGATGTCCTGAGAAAAGTAGGAACAGCAAGTACATGGAGAACAATAGGCAATGAACAGCACTGCAACCATCTTCGTTCATGCACCCCTCGCTAAAACCCTCTGCTGAAGAAGCAGCTCAGAGATGAGTGAAAAATAGGCATACAAGCTTTTAGACCAATCAAACTGTTCAGGATCAACAAACTGAACAAACAGAAACAGTGCGCCAGTAATTCAGCTTATCGTGTCTGAAAAAAGAAGGACTGATCCCGAGAACAGCATTCCCCCCGTGAAGTACGAACATGGGAGCATTATGATCTGTGGTTGTTTCTCTGTGGAGCATAAACAAACATGTCTGAGCACTAGTAACCCCTCACTGTTTCTGGTTAGAATATAATAGACAGTCACCATGGGTGACATTCTTCATTATTAGTTCTATGAAAACAGATGAAAACGTAGAGAGAAAAAAAAGCCACCATCTGTCCGAAACCTCTGGAGACGCAAGAGGCCATGTGGATCTGGCTGGGGCCTCCAGCAGATGATAAACAGGAAAAGATGCCCAGCTGGCTGGAATACCACATCAATGGAGGCCGTGTCAGAGGCCCCAGTTACGTAGCCCGCTCAGAGGGGTGCTCAGGGGCCCAAACTGTACCTGCCCTTAGAATACAACACAGCAGACAAAACACAGAACACTGCGCTTTACTGGCACTGAGGAACGAGACAGAGATCATGATAAGCTTTTTCTGAGGGCCCTTCTGGAAGGTTTGGGCACACATACCTGTCTGGTGGGCTGTAGCAGCCAACAAAGTCAAAGACATAGACACAGTACCAAAAACTACTAGGATCCATTTTTATTCAAAATATTCTTACTTTACAAAGAAGTTTGAATGTTAACAATACAAAATTAAATTACAAATTTATTTTTTTTTTAGATAAAATTACTAAATTGCTGCTAGATAAATGACCTAAAAGAATTAAATATTATCTATAAATAAGGTCATAATGAAAAATATTAGACTTACTGATTGGATTTAAGATGATTGGTACTTGACAAAATTTCAGTTTGAAGCTGTGTGTAGTATCCTGTAATGTGAAATGTAACAGACTAAAAGACAGGAAAGGAAGTATAGGTGGCGATATGGCTACTATTATTTTATTTTAAAAGACCTCTATAATGCTATGTTTTGTTCATATTATCCGCTCTGTCACTCTGACAGTCTGTAATACACAAGAGGAAGTGTAGGGGGCAGTGTAGCTTCTATTGTTTTATTCCAATGTGCTTTATAATGCTCTATAATATTCCCATGATCTAGACAGTCATTCTGATAATACACTACATGATGTGCAGGGGTTGCTATTGCTTCTATTGTTTCATTATAGAAATCATTTGTCCTTATATGACGGTGGCAGATGGCAAACTGAGAAATCGAAAAGACATTATAGTCAGACAGGTTAGTCATAAAACTTGATAGCTGACAGTTTAGTCAGTTGTAAAAATGATCTTTAGCTGCAGGCCAGCTGTTTTAGCAGCATCAAACCGGTGCTGATTTTACACGGCAACAGAGAAGGAAGGCAAACAGAAAATCCCAAACCAAACGACACATGGAATCCCAAACACGGAGGCGCTGGGTGAGTTCAAACAGAGTGCTGAGGCACTGCCTTTTGAAGAGAGTGTGGGAAAGCTGGGTAAAGTGGCCGTATTGCCGGGGCAGGACTGTGGTGGAGGGCAGTTAAGCAGGCCTCCGATGAAAAAAGAAAAGGTCAACCCTGTTTAAACAAGACAAAGATTACAGTTCAGCCGCTTTCACTCTAATTAGCAGCAAGATGGGGCCAAGCACAGGTTGCAGTAAACACCGGCTCTCCGAGCTGTAATGAGCTGCCACTCAGCCAGAGAGCAGCCCAGAGACGGACCAACACAACACCGAAGTACTTAAGAAGTACTTAAGTACAGAACTGATAGAAGTACCTACAGGAGAACTGACAGAAGCCCTTACAGGAGCACTTACACCAACACAAAACAATATCTGATATACATTGTACGATTTTGTTCTGTCCCAGATAAAAGATGGCAATTATTAAACCTTGGTCGTGGCTCCTAAACGGCAGTCCTCCATCATACTGTAAGTGAGGTTCAAAGATGGT
The DNA here is from genome assembly GCA_037577145.1 of Brachypetersius gabonensis. Lineage (NCBI taxonomy): Eukaryota > Metazoa > Chordata > Actinopteri > Characiformes > Alestidae > Brachypetersius > Brachypetersius gabonensis. The sequence continues at coordinate 3,737 of JBBJLR010099289.1, read as the reverse complement.
CGTCGCCATTCCGACAAAGACAGCCTATGATTATTTTCTGACACTGTCATGAAATGATATTTTTATCAGTGCAACATAGCACACAAAATCCAAACAGCATGGAGGACAGGTTAAAAACACATGATAATAAAAACCCCACGATTGTTAGTTAAGGCCTCACAAGCTCAGGCTGATGAGGTTTTGTTCTTTGCGTTGTAGCGACAAGCTATTAGGTGTACAGTCGTACAGTAATCTAACACAGATTACACACATACATACAGGACTGGGCAAAATTTCTGTGACTTTCTGCTGGCAAAGTAACATTTAAATAAAAGCAAACAAAGAAGGAAGCAGTAAAACAGATAAGAATTTGTGTTGTTTGTAAAAGTTGTTCCTCCAGCTGTTGTTTGGATTTGTGAAACTCCATCAGCAGCTCCTGATTTAATTTATTGAAGGACTGATTGAGTCAAACCAGGTTTCTGATGGTCTCTACAAGAAATAATTTACAAAAAGTTCCTGTATATGCACATGATATAACATGCGCATACACAAGTACCTAAGGCTTCTGCACAGTACTGCACACACACACACGCACGCACGCACGCACGCACGCTCACACATCATGACAAAACAATCAGAAAGAACACTATAATACAAATCCTGGAAATGCAGTCCAATACTACACCAACTAACATAGTTATTCTAACATAGTCCAATGGACAGTCCAGTGGTCAGACAGTCTGACAGTTAGTCGTCTCCAAATAATTGGTTATTTAACACAAGCTACACTAGGTACAAGCTGCGAGGTGCAGAGCTAAAAACAGAGGCCTGAGTAGCTTGGCCTGTGTAGCTGAACTGGTACTGAAAGAGGGGTGCAGGGGAGCTTGGGGGGAAAGTGGGAACGCAAAAACGAAGGTTCAAACGGAGAGGGAGCATGATGAAACAGATGAGAAAGGTTGTTTGTCATCACTGTGACCACAGCCATCCACAGGCATGCTTTTCCCACCATTCCCACTCACATCCCTCACCAAATACTCAGCAGAACCTTCCAGTGATGAGCAGCTGCGTTCGAGTGCACGTCAGGCTAATGATGAATCTTCGCAGGATGAAGGCTGCGAGGTGAATTAAACAGGACTTCAGTGCGCTCGCGACTGCATTTGGCTGAGAGGTTTTTTGGGCCTCGGGCCCAGCGGAGGCTCTCCGTTTCTCTTAAGCTCTGCTCAGCCAGCGCACCACAGGCTAAACAGTGGTTACTTTATTTAAAATCTTAAATCCAGGGTTCTGCCCTGAGGTTTGCATAATGACAAAGAAGCGTCTCTGTAAAAAGCGGCTCCTCCAGGGCGCGCTGCTCCCCTCCGCACTTTTAATCAAACCCTCTGACCTTTCCTGTAAACACATGCTGGAGATGCACCTCTCCGCCCCAAACTTGCTGTTCCTCACCCAGACCTCACAGCGCATCAACCCTCTGCAATAGCTGTATGTGCAATAGAATCTGTGTCTTCCTCCGAGATCAAGAAAGTTGTCTGATGTCACAAGCTCTTCAATTTCTGTCCATCTTCTGGATTCCTGAACATTTCTGAGAACTCAAACTCTAGTAGGACCGGACAGTATCTTAATAAAAGGTGTGTCACACCGGTTGTCCTGTATAAAGATGCTGAGTAACTGCATGCTGTATTCATGGCATTGTGTAGTTTTGATAGTTGGATAGTCCTTTCTAAAATGATTTGTATGGTTCTCCGAAAAAATCCAAACGAGACTGAAATTGCGTATAAGTGGGGATTTACTTTTATAATGGTTGGTCACCTAACAGAGTCCAGTTGAAAGCTGAGTGGTTGGTTAACTAACAAACTCCAGTGGTTGTCAGCTGACTATCTATTGGACTGTCTATTACTCATAGTCCAATGCACAGTTGCTCACTTAACACAGTCTATATTTACATCAATTTACATTAATGGCATTTTCCTGATGCATTCCAATGGACAGCACTGTGGTGTATCATCCAAATAATACCGTCTGCTGGACAGTCAAATGGTTAGACACGTAACAGCCCAATGGACAGTTGCTCACTTGACACAGTCCAATTGATAGATCAATGGTTGGTTACCTAATACAGCCCAACAGACAGTTCACGCAGTAGCCCAAAGGTTAGTCACCTTTGTTGGTCACTTAACATAGGTAAACAACCACTGGACTCTCTATTTGACTAACACAATCCAAAACATAGACCAGTGGTTGGTCACCCAGCTTCTGGCTGTGAGAGTGAATCTGAAAAACTCAAAGGAGTGTGTATAAGACATTATAAAACATCTTTCCTTGACAGAGCTAAAAAAAACAACCTTACTCAAAGTAATGTTACATGCAGCTCTGAACTTGAAAGGTGCTTCTAAAACAAAAGATTGAAAAATGGCCATGACTGTCCCTGAATTAAGCATGTGCATACAAAATATGCCCAACTGGGGGAAAAGTCTGTCTATTTTTTTTTTTTTTTTATGTCAGATGGTGCTGCATCATCCCGGAGGTTTAAAAACATTTTTTACCATCAGATAAAAAGCAAGAACTGGGTTGTTTGGGTCATTTATACCTGCAGCAACTCTTTAACTGTTACATCTTTCACTGGGGGCTTTCAGAAGTGTGTTGGCATTCCTGCACATGTTGGCATATTTGTGGACTTTAAGTAGAAACATTTCTTAATTCCACAGAAAATCTAAGTTCTTACTAAAGACGCCAGGCTAAATGATGGCAGATGAGGTGAGCATGGGCTTTGGCCCCAAGCAGATAAAGAACTCTGGGAGATCAAGGTTTATAAGCTGTAAAATAAAACCAGTTTCTCTAGAGCTACACACCAAAACATCAGGACCAGCAGACTGGTCCCATTTAAATACAGCATGTTTATTATTAACCAGGGGTGAACGACAAAGAAATAACTTTCAAACAGGAGACACCTGAAAAAAGAAGCACTTAAGAAGCTATATTCATGTATACATTTCTGTAACAAATCCAATTCTGCATAGAATTCATGTCACTTGCTGACACACTGGCACAATAAAGTACATTGAACTCTTCACTTTCCAAGAAAACCACAATAAAACTGCCTCCCCGGGCCATTTCCTTCCTAAAAACGAGTCATTAATCACATTAAGACAGACATTCCGTACTTCCATGTGTTTAATGAGCATTTTAATCAGAGCCTTATACTGATTTCGATGCTCAGATGTTAAAATGCAAGCATGTCTACTAAGAGCTCCTCTTGGACGGCACTCTGTTAAACGTAATCAATCCTAATCATAAACAATCATGATTTCTAAGCCATCAGACTTCGGAACAGATCATTCAATTAAAAACAGAATGACTTTGAAACGCATCACCTAATTAAACAATATACATAAGGAATTACGGTGTGTCAAGCTATATTCTCAATGTATATACACTCAGGGGCCGCTTTATCAAAAACACCTGCCTTCTGCTTTCACTCAATCGCCACTTTATTAGAAACACCTGCTTTGTGTTTCCACTCACTGGACACTTGATTAGAAACACCCACCTTATGGCTCCACTATACCTTTCACCATTGGTCAGTTTCTGGCCACAGAGCCACTCTTCTCCAGTCACATCAACTTTTGAATTAAGAGTAATATTAGATTTGCAATAGACTTGCATGTGTTTTTTATTAAACCACAGGCACCAATCAGGAACTGTTTCAATATTTTCAGAGTGAAGTCAGACAGGCCACACTGTGGCATAGATATAATGATCAGAGT
>JBBJLR010099238.1:0-10117 GCA_037577145.1 Brachypetersius gabonensis | reverse complement strand
TGAGTTCTGAGAGTAAACACCGGTTCTAGACTGTTTTACACCGGTTATATTTACTGAAATCAGAGTTTACTGATACATTCTGAGTTCTGAGGGTAAACACCGGTTCTAGACTGTTTTACTCCGGTTATATTTACTGATATCAGAGTTTACTGATACACTCTGAGTTCTGAGGGTAAACACCGGTTCTAGACTGCCCTCTAGACATCACTGCTCATTGCAATACAACGAACTGGGCCATGCGTTAGACGCTGTAACCAGCAGTTCGTTCGTTGGTTTGCTCGCTTCCACTGTAACTCCCGCCCAGCTTTTTCTGCTGTAATCCTCCAGCTTTGTTCTTTCATCTTCTGCAGGACAGGGAAAGTCTTGTTCGAACTGGCAGGTCGCTCCAATAAATTACCCCGCGCCTCGTCGGGTTCCGGAGCATTTACATTCAATTTGGACCGACATTGTTCTCGCTGTTGGCTTTCTGCTGCTTCAAAGCAGATTGAACAGAGCATGGCTGAAATTGTGAGGATTCTGGCATGGAAATAAAGCACACACACACACACACACACACACACACACACACACATTCACACACTCGCAGGTAATGAGAGGAAGCCTTCTGCCCACGCTTCTCCCCGTTGGCTCAAGAGAACAGGGATTGTACATCAAACGCTCACACAGACTGACAGAGAGGGTGGGAAAAAAGAAAGAGACATGCAGATGAACACAATGCAAAGAGAGACAGAGAGACAGAGAGAGAAAAAGAGAGAAAGAGACGTTAGGGAGAGAACTGCAAAACATGAGAAAAGAAAAGTGAGTGAGAGATTACGAGTGGGTAGATGGGAGAAAGAGAAAGAGAAGTAGGAGAGAGGTGTAGATGGGAGATGGAGAGATAGGAGAGAAAAAAATGAGATGGGGAGGGAAGTCAAAGAGACAGAGTGAGGAGAAAGAGGGAGGGAGAGAGGAAGGAGAGGGGATGGGTGGCAGAAAGAGCCAGGGAACGAGAGAGTGTCATGTCGTCTGAAGGGGAGAGATACAGCAGCATGCAAGTTCCAGAGAGACAGTTTATTTGTAACACAAGCACTTAAAGTCCAAAACAAATGCACAGGACCCCTGTGGCTTCACTTCCAGGGAGTCTTCCCACTCCTTGCTACTTCAGTTTTTTTACTTAACAAAGGTCCACCTCCGTCTCCTATGCTGAAATGGGAACCCTTCTCACTGTCCTCTGTTTGTTTCCAAGTTCTCCTTAAGAGCCCCAGACCTTCACACCGCGACCCGTCACTCCTGCTTGGCACACAGAAAGGTGAGAAAGAGGGAGAGAGCTCAAGATGGAACACAGTCAGGAAAACGTGCCACTTGTCTTTCGACAGCCGCTTCTCTCCGCTGCTCGCTGTGAAGCTGTCTGCTTTCACCCCTTGTGGCTTCTCCTACACAGGAAGAGATTCTCTGGGTCCTCGGACTCACACACAAGATACGGTTTCTTTTACTCTGAGTTTCACCTTCCCTCTAGCTCACACACTCAGATTAACAAAGATGTTGAATGTTGGTGACCACGCGCCGTGACTCTGATTCAGCCAGGATTTAAACTTACACTCAGCCAAACACACGTCGAACTCACTCAGCTCCTAACAAGCCCAGCTCTTTCCATTCATCCACTCACTCTACACACACACACCGCGCTTTAATCACACACACCTGCTGACAGTCTTTCTCACACACTCATACACCTCATATCCAGAGCCCTGCCCTAATACTCAGGTGACCTGCTTCTCCTCTGACGAGCCAAAGGTTCCCCAGACGTCACAGAGAGAGAGAGAAAAAGAGAGAGAGACATTTGTTGTGTTAAAACTGCCAGATTGCTACAGTACTAGTCATCCCTCATTCAGTAAAACATAAATTAGACTGAAATCCAGGCCTAGTTAAAATTTAAGAACCAGTTGAGCCTCATTAATTTTCTACCATCCACTCTCCACAGACTCTTAAATCCTTTTTAAGGCTGTAATTAGTGAGCTCAACTTTCAGTAGCCATGATAGCCACCCCTCAGCCCAGAATCATTCCAGTATTTATGGCCTCAGAGCCCTCCCTAGACCTGGACCCCTCCCAGACCCCTCCCTAGACCTGGACCTCTCCCAGACCCCTCCCTAGACCTGGACCCCTCCCAGACCCCTCCCTAGACCTGGACCCCTCCCAGACCCCTCCCTAAAACCGCACCCTTCCCTAGCCCTGGACCCCTCCCTCGACCCTTCCCTAGACCTGGACCCCTCCCAGACCCCTCCCCAGAGCCAGGCCTCTCCCATATCCCTCCTCCACTGCACTGGTTCCCATGCCACTTTCCAAATTTGGAACCAGTGCCACGCTTTTCCACAGAAATTTGGTGCCAGTCCCTAAAACAAGCACTGAACCGACACCTAAACTTTACTGGTCTCATAGCGAGAACCCATGACGTCACGGGCGGTGGGCAGAGTCTTGCACATAATCTTGTCTATGTCGATCTCTTTCAACGTGGCCCGTCACGTATTCTCATGCGGCTCCTGCTGAGCTCCTGTCTAGTGTAAATGTGTGCTGGTTCTCGGCTGGTTCCCAGTTCAGCACCAGAACCAGTGTAGTGGAAAAGGCATACCAGACCCCTTTCCAGATCCAGCCCTCCCTAGACCCCTCCCTGGACTCGGACCCCTCCCAGACCCCTCCCAGACCCTTTTCCTAGCACCTTAATCCTTTATTTTCTTCAAAATGGCTAATTTTGCTGTCCCCTAACCAGAAATTCAATGAACAAAGCTTTCCCCCAATAGCAACCCTGTATTCCACTCAATGAAAAACAATAAAAAAAAACGATTTCAGAAAACTCCTCGTAAAACACCTGTTGTGGAACTGAAGCAGATTCCCTTCCTGTCACAGCGCAAGAACAGATGCGCCATTTGACCACAAAACCTACCCTCCCTCCACCAATGGACCCAGGTGTGCCACATGTTTGTCTGTAGCTATTGCCCCATAAATTATTGTCTACTGAAGACCAGCTGTACGCTTCTCCACAGGAGGCTCATTCGAGGCTCTCCACCTGTTCTGCAGAAGAAAATCTGGCTTCAAAAAAACCCATCCTAACATTACGTTCCATTACGTTCATTTGTTATCCAAAGCGACGTACAATTCAAGCTTCGGAACAGTGTGAGAACCAGACTAGAGTTACAAGTGCTGAAATATTTAAGTAGGCAGTAGAGCAAGAAGATGTAAATCTCATTCAGATAGAAGAGCAGGTGTGATTTAGGGTAGATAGATCCGTCAGGACAGGAGATGCTTTAAGAACCTCTTCAGGAGGTTTTTGAATACAGAGAGGGATTCTGCTGCTGTGGTCGCCTCTGGCAGCTCGTTACACCAGCAGTGAACCATGAATGAGGCCAGTCTGGACTGGGTTTGCACTGTTTGTAGGTATTGCAGAACCAGACAATGTTCCTTGGAGGAACTGAGGGAGCATTGAATGATAGGATTAAGGTTGGGTGCCAACCCAGATATCTGTAGGCAAGAGTTGCGCTACGAAACCAAAACCCTTAATTTTACCTCTTAAAACGACCTTAATTTTGTCCTTACTTTTTAAAATTTGCCCCTTACATACCAGAACCTCCTAATTGAATTCTGCATGTTTAAGATCAAGGGGTTTCACACTCATGCCTTAAATCCACTATTAAGGTCAAATTATGGAATCGGTTCACAAGTTAATGGGCACTTAATCCAAATTAAGGGTATTTTCAGGGGTAAATGAAGGCAGGTTTTAAGTACATTGTGTTTCGTAGTGTTATTAACCTGAAGTGCATTGTGGCAGTCATTGGTCACCAGTGTGGGGTGGAACCTTTTGGGTGTATCGAAAACCTACCCATAAAGATCCTCCAGGAATAGTGAGGCAACACAATTACGGTCACTATTCCACCGTCTTCCATTTCGTTTTGCATAGTAGGAACAAATTTAAAAGCTGGTGCAGGAGGTTCTCCTTAGACTTCCCTCAGACTACAGACCTTTCATTTCCCTGAGGATCTCTGCAGCTTTCCACCCACTGATGTCCCATTTTGGTCCACACTCTCCACAGTCTCTTCTATATCAATGGGTTGCGCCACAACAGTTCCTCCAAGATCCCTTCAGCAAGTTTTTTTGTAAAAGATCCTCAGCAATGATCCAGAAACCCCATCAGCAAATGGCGAGGAAAGCAAGGTCTGCTGACATCAGGTTGTAAAGAAAAGAAACAATTGGAGCAGACAGAGACGCAAAAAATCTCTTGACAAAAAATATGCGAACTTTCCAGCCACCCAGAGAAACCAAGGACAGTAACGCTGTCCTGTAACTCCATCCACAAGTAACGAAATTCACATTCTGAGTATTAGGTCCTGAGCGTTCAGGTGGCCATCCATCCTTTCGCTGACGTAGAAATATAAGGTGACACTGAGGCCAAACTCGCTCAGGGGGCGAATACCCTACTGCTGGGCTGGGTGTGTGTGGGGTGTGAGTTTATCAGCTACTGAATAATGCAACAAACTCCAATCCCACCTGCATTGTGTGTGTGCGTGTGTGTGTGTGTGTGTGTTTGTGTTTGTGTGTGTCCACGCGTCAATCACATTCACTTCATGTCCCCTCGGGTGAAGAGTACCTCCGTTCTCTGAGTCTTACCTGACACTTCTCCCACACACCCACACACACACACACACACACACACACACACACACACGTCATACTGTTTCTTAAACACAAGTTAAATGAACTACACTACCGGTCAAAAGGTTTAGGACACCCCAGTGTTTCAAGCTTTTTTTAAAATTGAAAATCAAACAGTTCAAATCCAATGAATAGCATGAAACGGTACTTTATTGCTTAAATGGTTCCACACAGTTCTACAGCAAGATAGTGTCCCAAAACATAAGTCCTAGCTCTGCTGTAGCAGGTAGCATGACTGCTCCGTGTCTTGTTCTCGTATTTTAGTGTTTTTGTGGACAAGTCTTTGTTTTCACTCGCCCCACACTGCTAATGCTAACCGTTAATGCTAATTTTTTTTAAGCAATAAAGTTTTCTGATTCTAATTATTTTTTTACCTTCACATTTTCTTTAAGGGTAATGGGATTACACTGAGTTTAAATTAAAGTGTTCTGGGAGCATATTTGGGAGCATATTTAAGGTTTACACTATAAAAATGTGCATTTTTAAGCATTCTTTTTGACCAAAACACAAAAACATGGTTTTTCACTATACATGGGGCCTCTTGGAATGTAATCCCCACGAAAAGCAGCAGATTACTGTATTTTCATGAGGCCATTTACATAAAGCTTAGCAGGTGCATATATATATATATATATATTTACATTTACGGCATTTATCAGACGCTTTTATCCAAAGCGACTTCCATTCTCTAATTACAGGGGGCAGTCTCTCCCTGGAGCAACTTGGGGTTAAGGGTCTTGCTCAGGAACCCAGTGGTGGTGCTGAAGGTAGGATTTGAACCCATGACCTCTTGGTCCGGAGGCAAGAACCCTACCCACTGAGCCCCTCCACCCCACATATGTGTGTGTGTGTGTGTGTTATTACTGTCTAAATTGCATCAGTGTTTAAAAAAGAGGAACTAGGCTAAATCCTATGTAAATAAAAATGTTTGAATGTGGAATCATGATGAAATAATTTACTGAAGAACTGCAATTGAAGCAAATTTCTGGGAAAATGAATCTCTGATGCAGCCGTACCTTGGTCGAACCCATCGCCCTTCAGAAATTACATTAAGCCACTGAAAATAAATCAACTCTCTAAAGAAAAGAGAGTTTTATAACCAATCATAAGGCCTCCGTTATTGTGTCAACAACATCAAGGTAAACAAAATCAAGCAGGAAAGAAACGGGATAATAAACAATCTGTAAATGCACCCTGTAGCCTGTGCCGGTCGATGAATGTCTATTTCTTTCATCATCAAACCTGTTCTACCTAACAGGCTCATTCTCTGTTATCTCACACAAACCAAGGCTTTGCCCCAAGCAAATAAACAAGTTATCGACAGAAAAGCTGCTTAGATGTGCTCTCAGGGTCTACCACCAACAGTTTAGCTCCATACTCTCTCCCAGTGATCCACTGTCCTGCAGAGTTTAGTGTCAAGCCACGCTTTTGGACGTCTACCAGCAACTGTTTAGTTCCAGCATTGCTTCTGGGCATTTATAGGCATAGTTACAACCCATCTTCTGCAGGTTTAGCTCCAACTGGGCTCTTGGAAATCTATTAATATTAGAATTGATCTCCAAACTTGCTCTTGAGATAACACCAACAGTTTAGAAATTCAGCTCCTGAAGATTTAAAACCTTCTTAGTTTAGCTGATATAGGTGTGGCAACCACAAAGTAGGTGACCACAGGTCTGAAGGTGTATTAATACTTTTGGTTTGTATTTTCATAAATATTTAATTATGAAATTATTATCACTTTAGAACGGCCTAGTGCCTAATAGGAACAGAAATGTGTGACACAGGTGGAACAGTGGCATCCTGGTAGCATTAGAAAGTTTGCTATCCTATAAAGCGGCTAGCTGAGGTATATGTTCAGGTTGCCATCCCGCGAGCTATCTGTGGAAGCGGTTAGCTGACGTTTCCTAGCTAACTGGATTCTTTGGGATTCTATTGATTCGTGTTGTGTGTTATTTTGAACTTTAAGTATAAAAGTTATATTTGATAGTTTGCTATCATATAAAGCGGCTAGCTGAGGTAAACGTTCGGCTTTCGTCCCGCGAGCTACCTGTGGCGGCAAGCTGAAGCGCTTTAGATGGTTAGCTGCTGTCTCCTAGCTATCTGGATCCTTTGGGATTCTATTGATTTGTTTTGTGCTATTTTGAAGTATACAAAGTTATATTAGAAAGTTTGCCATCATATAAAGCGGCTAGCTGAGGTAAACGTTCGGCTTCCGTCCCGCGAGTTATCTGTGGAAGCTAACTGGATCCTTCTATTGATTTATGTAGCTAACTGCTAACCCAGCGCTGTGAGCTCCCGGAAACTGTTTTTAGACACAGTTATTTCACAAAGTCCATAGTGGCTTTTCATCACTTGTGTAAAGGTGAAAATGTATGCATGAATGTATTTGTATGAATTACTGAACATGTTTACTGATGAACCACACTGAGACAAAAAAGTAAGAAGTTTGCCATTATTGTTAGTAAATGAACAGAACTTTGGATGAAGTGCTGGAAAGCAGCAGCCTGTGTCATCTCCTTGTTTTTATTCACCTGTTTACAGGAACATTATCTTTATTACTGTGGTACCATTCTTGGGACCCATAATGAAACTAAAAAATTGTTTTAGTTTTTGCTCCACCATTTTCATAATAATGGTTTTGTTCCTGGAGTCCAACATCTATTTAGTTCCGAAGTCCCGAATTAGGAAAACTAGTTTTAGTTTCCAATGCTGCACCCAAAGGACCACCATCTTGTAGAGCTTAGTTCCAGTCAGTGAACCTAGAGATGTACCACCTATAGAGCAATGCGATAACCCCTCAGTTTTACGCTGATCAGCATAAAACGCATATTTTTCGGAGAAACAAACCTTCTCCCCATTTTTATCAAATATCTCAGTTTATTTAGTATTAGTAAGCTGTGCTCTGTCTAAACATGTGGGTAGAGAGAGTTATTTCAACCTTTCTTTTGTGTGAGTGTTTGTTTTCGCTCGCCACATGCTGTTAATGCTAATCGCTAATGCTAATGGTTTTTTTGAGCAATAAAGTTTTCTGATTCTTATTATTTATTTCCATTTCCATTTTCTTTAACACAGTTTAACATGAAATCAAAGTGTTCTGGGAGCATAATTTTAGGGTTTATACTCTAAAAATAGGCATTTTTAGGTTTTTCTTTTTTTTTACCAAAACACAACATGTTTCTTTAATATATGCTCTTGGAACGCAACCCTCGCTTTTACTGCATAGATTATGGATACTCTGTTCTTTTTTCACCATTAGAGTTTAGTTCAAAGTCCTGCTGCTGAAACTCTCAAATTCTGCAACATATTAGCCCTTAGAAAACTAGCTGCACGGATCCATGCCAGAAACACAACAAATGGTAAATTGTTGTCATGATGCCAAACAACTCCTTTAATGGAAGTTCTCCTGGTTTGTATCGTGCTCAGGTGTTGGATGTCATGCTGAGCTTTGTTTAAATGTGCCAAAATGTATTTATTTTTTGGTTTTAGAAACAAACACAAGATCTTTAAACCCAGGATAACTTTCAGGATAAAGTGAAAAACAGCTGTAGACTAATTTTAATTTGTTGCCATCAGATTTTACTAATGCACTCTAAGGGTTCTAAGGTTTACACCTGCTCCTGGAAATGCATCACCAAGGGTTTAGCTCTAGTTCATGAAGGTCTTTCATCAACAAAGTTTCGTTCCAACCCTGCACCTGAATGTCTATCATCCTGTAGTTTGTTCCAAGCACTTCTTCTTCTTGAGATCACCATAAATGTTTGGTTCCAAACCCTGAAATATGTATCACCAGCTCCAGCTCCAGGTCTATCCCTACTATCCCTTGCCCACCAACAAAAGGGCTGGGATAAAAACTGGTCCTGGAGATTTATAAGCATCTCGGCTTCTCCTGGAGACTCTGATTATTTGAAGCAGGTGTGTTAGGATTGGGCATGGAGTTACGCAGTGTGGCAGCTCTCCAGGAACAACACTTGGCACCGTTGGTCTAAATGAACCAGTTGGTCCATTCTGATTCAGAGCGCACCTTTCTGCTAATAACAAGTTTAATAGGAAGGGAAGACCAATCAAATTTCTCTGAACATGTGCAGTCCACAGTGCCAGGACAGATTCCACACACACATACACACACAGCATACCCTACACACTGTAGTTACGTGTAATTAACATTAATAAAGTTATTGTTGTTGTAAGCCAGGAGGAATGTGACCTTCTGAATCAACATTGCTCTCCTGAGGTTCCCATAATAAACTCTTTCCCCTAATGAAGCACCTTTTCCAAATCTCTTAATTACCAGTGCCACACTCTAATTAAGACTTTTAACTTCGTGCGCACTGCTCGCATGTGTGGGTTAATTAGACAATTAATTAGCCAAATAAGCTCCTGAGCCTAATCATTAGATTTGTTGATGGTTGAGGACCACCAGTTTGCAGCTGTTTGTTTGTGTCGGAGTGACGCAATTTAATCCCAAATCACTAAACAGTGACAGTCCAGATGTACATCACACACAATAAAGCAACAAATCGGCAGAATGACCTATACTGGGACCGTCAACCTTTTCTTGCTGTTTTGTTTTTAGCTAGTTCAATCGAGGTCTTTTAAAAATAATTAGAAATATTATAGGAGTACTAATACCAAAAGTGCAGCCGCTGAAATGTCTTAAAATAAAATATTGAAAGGATTAATTAATCAGGGTGGTTGCAAGTCTGCTAAGTCTCTGAAATGCAAGTCTTGTAGAGCCTTGAGTCTCTGAAATGAGAGTCTGAGTCAAGTCTTGAGTCCCTGAAGTCTTTGCATCTTGATGCTTAACCCAATTGTGCTTGAGCTTCAGATCATGGACTGATGACCAGATATTCTCCAGCAGGATTTTCAGGTGAAGAGCACGATTCATGGCTGCAGTATGGAAAGCTGCCCAGCCCCTGAAAAAGCCTCCCACACCTTCACACAGCCACCGTGTTGGGCTGGCGTGATGTTGTTAGCCGGACCACTGTCTTTTCGAAACCTTTAAATACATCAGTCCCCAGAACATTGTTCCATAAGGCTTGATTAGAAGGTTTTTCACCTTGCAACTGCCACACAATCTGTCTGTATACGGCTCCTCCATGGTTCCTGTATGGTTCCCCTACACATCTTCTACAGGGATCACTTTTCTAATCAAGATAACGCACAATATAAAATGTGATCTGTGTAAAAGTTATTAGACGTTCCAGATTTAATTTTTTTTTCAAGCCAAGCATGTAGTTTGAGCAGGAGTGTTGAGCAACCATGTGTCCAGGAGACTGGAGTGTTTGGGTTGGAAACCAGGTGTGTGTGTGGGCGTCCTGTGGTGAGAATCAGAGGGAAGACAGGTGGAGTGCCAGCACGACTTCAACCACACACACACACACACACACACACACACACACACACACACACACACACACACACACACACACACACACA
>JBBJLR010099167.1:0-10119 GCA_037577145.1 Brachypetersius gabonensis | reverse complement strand
GTTAACCTCTGTCTCCAGATCACCCCCCAGGTCTCGAAAGAGACGGAGGAGGAAACGGCGAGAAAAAACACAAAAAACAGAGGAGAGACCATCTATAACACCCACGGACTGTAACAGCGAGCCCTCTCCAATCAGGATCTTTGACGTGTTTCAAGGGAATCGCCCGGTGAGGGAGTACGCAGAGGAATTTCTCGTCGCGGTGAAGAATGACATATGGACTGGCGACATACTCGTCTACGCCTACGTAGGTGGATTAGAAACCTCGATACACGACCTGTTGACCCAGTTCCCACGTCCCGAAACACTGGAGGGGGCAATTCAACTCAGCATATGGTTAGACCAGTGTTCGGTTCGCTTACCTCCAAGTGGTTCGGATTCATACTCGCCATCTCCTCTTCCTCCACCTCCGGCGTCCGCTCTCCAGCAGGTCGCTTCACCTCCGGCGTCCGCTCTCCAGCGGGACGCTTCACCTCTGGCGTCCGCTCTACAGCGGGACGCTTCACATCCGGCGCCCGCTTTCCAGAGGGGCGTGTCATCTCCAGCGTCGACTGATTCGTCGGACGCTTCACCTCCGGCGTCCGCTCTCCAGCGGGACGCTTCACCTCCGGCGCCCGCTTTCCAGAGAGGCGTGTCATCTCCAGCATCGACTGATTCGTCGAACTCTTCTCCTCATGACGTGCCAGCCGGCTCACCTTCGCCTTCAGCCGGTTCTCCGGATGGACCAGCATCTTCAGCCGACTTCTCGATGGATCCGGGTGATTCCTCTGCTGCTCCTGCTGGGCCGGACGACATCCCCGCTGCGTCCGTTTATTCGGATTGCTGCACTGACAATCCGGTAGGGCCAGATGACTTTCTCCCGTCTTCAGCCACCCAGACTGCCTCTTTAGCCACCCAGACGGCCTCTTTAGCCACCCAGACGGCCTCTTTAGCCACCCAGACGGCCTCTTTAGCCACCCAGACGGCCCCTTTAGCCACTCAGACGGCCCCTTTAGCCACTCAGACGGCCCCTTTAGCCACTCAGACGGCCTCTTTAGCCACTCAGGCGGCCTCTATGGACAACCAGACGGCCTCGCTAACTACCCAGACTGCCTCTCCGGTCACCCAAATGGCCTCTTCAGCCGCTCAGACTGTCTCCTCGTTAGTCTGTCCGGTCTCATCTCTAGTCTGTCCGGTCTCAGGCCCAGTCTCAGGTCCAGTCTCATCTCTAGTCTGTCCGGTCTCAGGTCCAGTCTCAGGTCTAGTCTCAGGTCCAGTCTCAGGTCCAGTCTCATCTCTAGTCTGTCCGGTCTCAGGTCCGGTCTCAGGTCCAATCTCAGGTCCAGTCTCAGCTCTAGTCTGTCCGGCTCCAGCTCTAGGATGTCCAGTCTCAGGTCCAGTCTCAGGTCTAGTTTGTCCAGTCTCAGGTCTAGTCTGTCCAGTCTTAGGTCCAGTTTCAGGTTTAGTCTGTCCAGTCTCAGGTCTAGTCTGTCCAGTCTCAGGTCCAGTTTCAGGTCTAGTCTGTCCAGTCTCAGGTCTAGTCTGTCCAGTCTCAGGCCCAGTCTCAGGCCCAGTCTCAGGTCCAGTCTATCCAGTCTCAGGTCCAATCTCAGGTCCAATCTCAGGTCCAGTCTCTCCGGTCCCAGCTCTAGTCTGTTCGGTTCCAGCTCTAGGATGTCCAGTCTCATGTCCAGTCCCAGCTCTTGTCTGATCAGTCCCTTCTCTAGTCTGTCCAGTCTCATGTCCAGGCCCATCTCTAATCTGTTCAGTCTCCTCTCTAGTCTGTTCTTTGACCACTACAGCTCGGTTTGACGATGGCACAGCCACTCCAGTCCCTTCTGAGGATCCGCCGCCGGTGTCCGAGCCGGGCGGTCCAACGGCACAGTCACCGTCGGCGTCCGAGCCGGGCGGTCCAGCGCCGCAGTCACTGCCGGTTAACAGTCCAGGCAATGTCGCCATCCAGAGACTAGGACCTGACACCAACTTGGTCGGTCTGGGCAGTGTACCGGGTCCTCTGTTATGTTCACCTGCCACCTGTAGTGCATCACTTGGTGATTGCCTATCTCACTATTGGTTCATGTGCTTGTCTGTCATGTGTATATATAGTCCCCTTCTCCTATTGTTCCTCACCAGTACATACCATCACATTCTCCTCCCTTTCGTGGATTCCTATTAAAGTGTATTAGTATAGTATGGCGGTCTGCTTTGGTGCTTTTTCTCCTCCTCGAACACTACAGGACCACAGCGTGACACTGTAGTGGAGAGGGAGAACAGATCCTTTATGTTATGGTGGAGGTGTTTGTCCTTCTATTTTTTTTTTTTTAAATTTGACATCTAGTTGCCCAAATGGGGTCCTTCCTCGTCATCCAGAGCCAGCTGCTGCCTCTCTCCACAGCCTCTGAAAGCAGTTTCACAGCCTGTCGCTGGGCCTGGCCTCGGATCCCCATGCTCTTCAGGAGCTTTGTTGTCGATTTGGCTACAAAACCTCTACACCCGATCTCAATAGGGAACACTTGTGTACGCCAGCCACGCAGCTCTGCCTCCGCTGCAATGTCTGTGTATTTCATGCGTTTGCGTTCATAGGCTTCGTCCATTGCAGATTCCCATGGAACTGTTAGTTCCAAGATGTAAAGGAGTTTCTGTGAGGTTGACCACAAGATCAGGTCTGGTCTGAGATTAGTTGTAATGATCTCCGGAGGAAAGGTGAGTTTCTGATCCAGGTCAACTTTCATTTTGAACTTTTCATTCAGGGCTGTCTCCACTCTTGCCAGTGTTCTTCCTGGAAGCTGTCCTGCTCTCAAAAAGGAGATGGTATATGGGAGTCCAGGTGCACAGGGAAGGAGGGCACTGATGGTAGTTTTCCCTCTTTCCAGGATGATCGCCAGTTGCCGTAGGACCTGATTGTGTCTCCATGTGTAGCGGCCCTGTGACAAGCTGGTTTTGCAGCCAGTGAGGATATGTTTCAGTGATGCTGGAGTTTGGCAGAGAGCACATGAGGGACCTTCTCCAACCCATTGGCTAAGGTTTGTGGGTGTAGGAAGAACATCGTAGGTGGCTCTGATAATAAAGCTAATTCGGCTTCCTTCCATTCCCCACATATCCCTCCAGGTGAGTTTGCAATGCTCCAAATTCTCCCAGGTGGTCCACTGACCTTGTTTGGACTGTGACACTGCCTTTGCACATCGTTCTGCCTCTTCCTGCTGCCGGACCTCTTGAACTACCAGACTTTTTCTCTGAGTGGGTGTTGCTTTGTGCCATATTGGGCAACATGTCCTAAGTCCAAACCCCCCTCTTCCCTGCTGGATCTGCCCCACTATGTCTCTATGCATGAGAGCAGATTTAGCCTGCTTCACAGCCTCAGACGGGGTCCACTTCCTCCCTGTTATCAGGTTGGGAGTAGCCATTTGTATGGCTGTGTATTGGGACTCCGTGAGCATCATGTCTAGCCTCACTTTGGTGCATTTGTACTCTTTGATGTACTTTTTGATGTAAGAGCTGACTGTTCTCTCCAATTTCTCAACTTTTGTAATGGGGACTTCATAGACTGTTAGAGGCCACATTAACCTGGGAATCAGTCCAAACTGCAAACACCACAGCTTCAACTTGCCCGGGAGGGTGGACTTGTCTATGGTGACAAGGCCTTTGATGGTTGCCTCCCTCAACTGATCACTCTGGTCCGCGTCTTTAAGGCTTGCATTGTACCATCGACCCAAGCTTTTGACTGGCTGCTCTGACACCATCGGAATGGGTGCTTCATTGATGTAAAATCTCTGGTCCATGAGTTTTCCTCTGATGATGGATATACTCCTGGATTTGCTGGGTTTCAACTTCATCCGCACCCATTTTATGTTGCTATCTTATTTTTCCAACAGGCGCTTGGTACATGGGATGGTTGCAATCAGTGTGGTCATGTCATCCATATAGGCACGAATGGGAGGTAATTTTTGTCCAGTTTTAAGACGTTGCCCTCTTATGACCCACTTGGAAGCTTGGATGATCACCTCCATTGCCATGGTGAAAGCTAGCAGGGAGATGGTACATCCTGCCATTTTTCCAACTTCTAGTGGTTGCCACGATGTTGTGTACTCAGCTGTTGTAACACAAACCTGTAAATCCTAAAAGTAGGTTCTGACCAGTTTGTAATGTTCTTCAGCACACGGAAGAAGTCAAAGGCCGTCCAGATAAGAGAGTGGGGGACGGATCCAAAGGCTTTGGCGAGGTTCAGGAATAAGACATGTAAATCCCTTCCTTCCCTTTTTGCCGATTGGATTTGATGCCATATCATGCTAGGGTGTTCTCATCCTGAGAATCCTGGTATCCTGGCCTTCTGTACTGATGTATCAATCATTTTGTTGTGTTTCAAGAGATTGATTTGTCGGAACTGGTCAATTTTCAAAGCATCCTTTTCCTTGGGGATCATTACTCCCCCTGCTCTTCGCCATGCCTTTGGAATACTTTGTCTCTTCCATGCCATCTTCATTTCCACAGGAACCGTAGAACATTAGGAGCATTTTTGTAGAGTCTTTACGGAACTCCATTTGGTCCCAGAGCTGAAAATGCCCTTGCTTTCCTCACAACCTTCTCAATCTCACTCCACCTTGGTGGGCTGTCATCCAGCTGGTACACTGGCTCGGTTATTGGTGGCATATCTGAAGGTAGTTCCTTTAGCTCGTGTCTTAAAATGTCTCTGTGCGTTGTCCTTAGGTAGTCATCAGACTCCCTTTTTGGAACCTTAAGTAAACCCCTCTTTTCCTTCACAAATCTGAATGGGTCCTTGTAAAAGGACATTCTTGCACTCTTTTTCCTCCGGTTTTCCGCTCTTCGCAACATGCTGAGGCGTTCCTTCAGATCCACTTGCAGGAGGTCAAAACCCACTCTCTCCTCCAATGAGGATTTCTTCCACTGTTTCCTCAATACCCTTCTTTCTTTGACAAGATATTCGATTTCCTGCTGTGTTCTGGATTTAGGTGAGGCTAATAATATTTCCATCTTTCTTCATTGCTTTGTTCTGAATTTCTGTAGATCAGATCGCCCATCTTCTCCAACTTTTTCACCACCGTTCATTAGAATATAATAGAGAAGCACTGTTCTACGCGCAGTGCAGTTTTAGTAGATGGACTGCAGTCTGAATATCTGGTCCAAAATGTCACTATCCATTTTTCCTGAACAGGTGTGAGGCACAGTGTGTGCAAGTTTACAGCACTGACCCCTATTATGGAATTCACAAGTACCACAACATGACTTGTGGTCCAAATTTGTAAAGCACTCGCTGTAAAACAATTACAGTATTAGCGTATCACTTATTCTTGAGACTTTGGGAAAAACATTTCCCACTAAGAAAAGTGAAATATTTTCATGAATAAAAATAATGAAGATTATAATCAGGGGGTCGTTTGCACATACAGTTATATGCAAAATAACAGCAGCATGTTTAAAAAAGTGAATAAAGCTCAAAATCCTTATAATAGCTTTTATTTCCATACACACAAATGCATTGGGAACCCTACATTCGATTTCAAATCAAATATATGATACAGAAGGTGAGGAAAAGTGAATCTTAGACTGTTAAAAAAATAGCAGTGTCCACATTCTTCTTTACAAACTCAAACATTCCCCGTATAAACTGAAAAATATTTTAAGATTTTGCTTTCTTTTGAGTCACTGAACTAATATTTAGTTGTATAACCACTGTTTCTGAGAACTGCTGTACATTTGTGTTTTGTGGAGTCGATCAACTTCTGAACCTGTAAACAAGTATTCCAGCCCAGGATTATGGGACTACACTCTGCATTTCTTGGTTTTGCCTCAGAAACTGCTTTTTTGATGTCACCCCACCAGTTTCCTATTCGATTAATGTTAGGGGATTGGGCTGGTCAGTCCACAACATCAGTCTTGTTGCTGGGTTACTGGTGTTTTTGGGGCCTTTGTCTTGTTGGAAGACCCATTTCAAGGGATTTTCCTCTTCGGCATGAGGCAACATGACCTCTTCAAGAATTTTGAGGTATTCAAACTGATCCATGATCCCTGGTATGCAATAAATAGGCTCAACATACGTAGTATGAGAAACATACCCATATCAAGATTCTTGTTCCACCAGGCTTCACAGTGTACTGTGGTTTGGATTCAGTGTTTGGGGTTTGTCATTTAGGCTATTCTCCAATCCATTCAAATGTGTCCCTGAACTCAGCGGATGTTGCACACCTGTGGGAGATCCTGAACAAGCAGTCAGCTGAGATTGCTGCCTTGCAGCAGGAGGTGACCGCACTTCGCACGGAGACCACCAACCTCCGTGCGGAAGTCACTATCCTGCAGCAGGCTCTCTCGGTGTCGACTGCCGAAACAGTAGCTCCACCCCCGGCTGTCGCTCCGACTCCTCCATCTCAACCCGTTCCCACCGTAATGCCTAAGATTTCAATCCCTGAAAAATGGAATGGCACTGATGGTAAATGCGATGTCTTTCTCACTAACTTATCCCTTGTGTTTGAGTTTCAGCCTCTCCGTTACCCCTCAGACCAGTCCCGCATCACACTACTTTTATCACTCCTCACTGGGCAGGCAGCGGAATGGGCTGCAGCGGTCTTGAGGGCGAATACCAGCACCGCCCACAACCACAACCAGTTCACCGCTCAGCTCAAGGCCGCTTTCCAGCATCCTGAGAGCAAGGTGGTGGTTGACTCGTGCCTCTACCATCTACCATCTGACCATTCCCATTCCGTATCGCAACGTGGCGGGAGTGTTCTGTAAACGGAAGGCCCTGAAACTACCACCTCATCGGGAGTACGACCTCGCTATTGGCCTCCTGCCAGTACTACCCCGCGGCCGTCTTAACTCACTCACCGCGGAGGAACATGGCTGAAAGTCTTTGACAAGGGCCATTCGTCCATCCATGTCCCCCGCCGCGGGGTTCTTCTTTGTCAAGAAGAAAGACGGGGGTCTCCACCCCTGTGTCGACTATTGGGGGCAACAACCTCACGGTCAAGAACAGACACCCGCTTCCACTCATTAACACCGCCCTGGACTCTCTCTCTGGTGCATCTGTCTTCACCAAACTGGATTTAAGGAGCGCCTACAACCTCATCCGCATCAGAGAGGGAGACGAGTGGAAGACAGCCTTCATAATCCCCACCGGTCACTACAAAACCCTGGTCATACCGTTCGGCCTCTGTAATAGTCCTTCAGCATTTCAACAATTCATCAATGACATCCTGCATGACATGCTGGGTCGTTGGGTCTTCGCCTACCTAGATGACATCCTGATCTACTCCAAGACCCTGGAAGAACACATCCAGCATGTTCGAGCAGTCTTAAGGAGGTTGCTGGCCCACCAACTGTTCTGTAAGTTGGAGAAATGTGCCTTTCACCAGCACACCACCAAATTCCTGGGGTTCGTCATCTCCCCAACGGGTGTAGCCATGGATCCTCAGAAGCTGGAGTCTGTGCGTTTGTGGCCCCTACCCACGTCGCTGAAACAGCTGCAACGTTTTCTTGGGTTCACCATTTTCTATCGATGATTTATCCGGGGCTTCATTTCGTTTGCGGCACCTCTGACTGCTCTCACCAAACCGAAGACCGGACCTTTTCTACTCACCTCTGACGCCACCATCGCCTTCCATCGTCTCTGCCAACTCTTAACCTCAGTCACGCTCCCATCCTCATTCACCCAGACCAAACCAAACCATTCGTTGTTGAGGTGGACACCTCTGATGTGGGTGTAGGAGCTGTCCTCTGACAGCAAGGTCTAGACCTGAAATAAGTGAAAGTGATCATTCGGTCATACGTGAACACACCACTGCACACAGTGTGAACAGCACAAAATTCTTCCTCTGCATTTAACCCATTCACCAAGTGAAGCAGGGGGCAGCCATGAACACGGCACCCAGGGAGCAGTACCTTGCTCAGGGTACCTCAGAGGTGCCTAGCGTTTTTGGGGATCAAACCTGGACTTTCTGATCACAGGGCGAATGCCTTAACTACTAGGCCACCAACAACACCCCTGTTGTTTCTTCTCCAGAAAATTCTATTCCACGCAGCGACATTATGGGGTGGGGGACCATGAGTTGCTTACCATCGAGTGCGCTCTGGAAGAATGGCATCACTGGCTCCAGGGCGGCGGTGACCCATTTACGGTCTGGACGGAACATCAGAACCTGATCACCATAAAGACTGCCAAACAAGTCAACCCACGTCAAGCAAGATGGACGCTGTTCTTTGAACAGTTTGATTTTATCATCACGTACCATCCGGGGCCGAAGAACATCAAGGCGGACGCCCTCTCCCGTCAACACTCTGAGGAGATCCCCTGACGGAACCCGCGTCCATCTTGCCACAGCACGTCATCATCTCTTCTCTCTGGTGGGGGTTAGATGATAGGGTCCGCCAGGCACAGTCCTTGGAACCACCACCAGAGAACACTCCAGAGGGAAGACTGTTTGTGCCGACCACTGTCCGCCAGGAGGTGTTAAAGTGGTCCCACGATTCCGCCCTGGCAGGACATCCTGGTATCACTAGAACCATATCTTTCCTACAGAGAGTATTCTGGTGGCCCCAGATGAAAAAGGACGTCAAACTTTATTTATGGGCCTGCGCAGTCTGCGCCTGAGCTAATTCCTCCTTCTACCTCTTCCGGTTCCGAATCGTCCCTGGTCGCACATATCTCTGGATTTTGTCACAGGCCTGCCCGAATACCATGGAAAAAACACCATCTGCACCATAGTGGATCGCTTTTCCAAGGCTGTGCACCTGGTGGCCCTGGCCAGACTCCGCTCTTCTCAGGAGACTGCTAAGATCATCATCGAGCACGTAGTCCGATTGCATGGGTTCCCCAGGGACATCATCTCGGACAGAGGGCCTCAGTTCACCGCCAAATTCTGGAAAGCCTTCTACCGTCTGATCGGATCCACCACTAGCCTCTCGTCTGGTTACCACCCTCAGGCGAACGGTCAGATGGAGCGGGCCAACTAACAACTGGAGCGCTTCCTCCGTTGCTTCACATCAGAGCGTCAGCGCTCCGAGCCGACTATCTCTGTTTAGGCAGAATTTTCCCACAACCTCCCCATCACCTCAGCCACTGGATTGAGCCCATTCAAGGTATGTAATGATTTCCAGCCTCCGGTGTTCGAACATCAAGAGCCTGAGGTTGATGTACCATCGGCCCAACGATTGGTGTGCCAGGGCCAACGGCTTTGAGAACATGCCAGGAGATCCATCGTCGCCAGAAACGCCCGGTACGTCCGACAACACTGCTGTTGGCACTCACCGAGGCGACTGTTTCACGTTGGTGACAGGGTATACTTCTCCACTCGACACATCAAGCTCCACACGGAGTCTCAGAAGCTTTCACCCCGCTTCATGGGTCCCTACCACATCACTCACCGCATCAACCCTGTCACCTTCCGGCTCCAGCTGCGTGCCTCTATGAGAATCCATCCTGTATTTCATGCCTCCCAGTTAAAGCTTGTTTTCTTCTCCCCTCTGTCTCCCCAGGCTCTGGACCCTCCTCTGCCTCAGATCATCGACGGTGGTCCCGCATTCACTGTCCGGCGGATCCTGGACTCGCGACGCCGCGGTCGTGGCACCCTGTACCTCGTTGACTGGGAAGGCTACGGCCCGGGAGAACGGTCCTGGGTTCCTGGTCATAACATCTTGGATCCTCAAGTTATCCGGGACTACCATCTTCGGGTGTCCTCTCAGCCGGGACCATCTGGTGATGGTCCTGGAGGGGGGGTACTGTCACATACTGTCACTTGAGGTCATCAGGCACCAGAATTGACTCACGTAAACATATAGAAACAGGAAGCAGGCAATCACACATCACACAGACATTGAAGTCCTAACCTTCATGTTGCCCGTGTCGACTCTCTACCCAAATCTTTGGTACTGTGAGTACTCTAGCTCCTCTGAGCTCATCTCTGTTTATCTCAATTCAATTCAATTCAATTTTATTTATATAGCGGTTTTAACAATGGTCATTGTCACAAAGCAGCTTCACAAAAAAGAAATAAATTGTGTGTATGAATGTGCGTGTGTGTGTGTGTGTGTGTGTGTGTGTGTGTGTGTGTGTGTGTGTGTGTGTGTGTGTGCATAACATACCTCCGATGAGCACACCAAGGGTAACAGCGAAGGTAGCAAGAAAAACCTCCCTAA
>JBBJLR010099156.1:0-10119 GCA_037577145.1 Brachypetersius gabonensis | reverse complement strand
AGAGAGAGAGAGAGAGAGAGAGAGAGAGAGAGAGAGAGAGAGAGAGAGAGAGAGAGAGAGAGAGAGAGAAAAAGGGAATCAGAGAGAAAGAAAGCAGGAAGTGTCTTTTTCTCTTTCAGTGTCAAAAGGGCGGCAGAGGAAAAATAAACATTTGGATTCAAACAAAGAGGAAGGTTTTGAGGTTTTGTCGGTTGTGAGTGTGGAATAGAGGACTGCGTGTGTGGATGAAGTGTGTGGAGTTACAGTCTCCCGCACACAGTGGCACATGAGCAGAAGAGCGAGGGGCTTTAGGTGTCAGCCCCTCGGGAGACACACACACACACACACACACACACACACACACACACACACACACACACACACACACAGATTGATGCTCTTAGATGGTGCAGAAGAAAGCAGACATTAAAACGATGGACTACTGAATCATGTTATTCTTATTATATATTAATGTAATGGCATGTTAGTGTTTGGGTGGGTCTTGTGTGTTTGTGCTTTTAGGTTCAGACCTGAACTGACGGTGATGAACTGCACTTATGTTGTTAATGTTACAGGGTTGAATGATACGCCGGTGTCATTATTACCATAATCGTTTCAAGTCCAGACTTCGGTTCTTGTACATTGCATGGCTAACATTGCTAACACAACGCATCTCCTCTTAATCTGTTGAAACCACATCCTGCACTATTAGGGAGACAGAGACATATCAATATGCTTTAGGCTCAGTGTGACTTACTGCTGTCTGTAAAAATGAACAACACTTCACAGTCTAACCAATAATTGGGCATAGAGAACAGGGTCTGCCTCAGGGGCATTAGTGCTGATCTAGAATCAGCTTTTGGGATAATGAGGTCAAAAATATAGAGGAATATGACCTAAGATCAGTCTTAGGGGCCTTCAGCCCTGGTTGTCTGAAATGGCTCCCTGCAGCTCTTTGTTTATGTTTACAGTCTGTGCCCGAGTCTAGAGCTTTATGTGGTTTGAGCAGGATAAGAGACGTCATGTATTGGTGATGTATTTTTACTGAGAGCATTGAGTGACTGTTGACCTTCTGCATATTTTAGTGAGGTTAGCTTCAGAACTCAAGTTCTAGCAAAGTATAATTTGGACTCCAGAAGTGTCTTTACTGATTAGATACATCTGGGGTTAGCAGAAAATTGTATATCTTTAAATTTGCTAAAATAGAAGGTAAGAATTTCTGAATAAGTGCAGTGCAGACCACAGAGCAGTGATGAGTTCCCAGAACTCCCCTAATGCTGCTGCTGATGAGATGGATAATGTATGGATGATGGTCAAAGTTTCTAACTTGTCCTTTAAACACTTTTGAGTCCTATAAAGAGGCACTTGTCTGATAATTGATCCAGAGAGCCTCCAGCATTCTGGTCACTTCATATTGGAAGCTTTGTTTGCCTTCTGCTTTTCTCAGTGGAAATTTAAACACACATTAATGAGTCCAGTCTGGCGAGGCCACGGATGAGAGCCCATCCCGCGAAACCACTGCGGATTGCCTGCCCCACGCTTTCACATCGGCCTGTTGACATCCCACCAGCCCCCACTTACCGCATCCACAGTCAGATTAAGGGGATCAATGGACTCCATCCAGTATTTAGACACGGTACAATCAAATTCACATCACAAAATTGTGTCAGTGCTGAAACAGTTATAAACACTTCATCTGTTCGAGCTTAGCAATGCCCAGCCAGGGCTCTCAGCCAGTTCTGAAAAATCATTAGTATGTATTGTGTGTATATATATATATTGAGTTATAGAGTGCATTGAACAGTTGGAGGTTGGAGTGAGCATTGAGATGGAGTCCCCGGAGTTGTCCACACTTCTCCTGCTCATTTGCACTGGGTGTGAGTCGCATTTTCATTTTAAGCTGTTGTGACAGATGTGACGTTTAGAGAATTGTGTGTGTGTCTGTGAGTCTGTGTGTGTGTGTGTGTGTGTCTCTTAACTCTTATCTCCACCACATATGCAGAGATGGCATTGATCCCCAGGGAGGAACTCCAGGCATTCTGAATCAAAAAGGCTGTCTCCTCTCTCCCCCGCCTCTGAGGAGGTCGTCCTGGGCCACAGAGCACAGGCTGCCCTGCACACCCACCCACCCCAGCCAGCCTAAGCAGGGTCACTGAGAAGTGCTGAGCCGCGAATTTCCCCATTCACTCTTTTCTAGTGAAAATTAGATACACAGTGAACGCCCGCGAATTTGCAGTACAGCGTTTGGGGTTTCAGAAATTCGCAGAGTTTTCTCTTAGAACCTACCTACTAATTGTTTGGGGAAACCCTTGCAAATTCACAGAACCCGCAAATACCCTTTTTTTTTTTTTTCCTTTTTTTCGTGGCAACATATAATATAGCATTAAAATAATGCATTTTGTTAAGAAAACAAAAATTCAATTTACTAATTTTGTAACTAAGTTACAACATAAATGACATAAATTCATCTTCATTTGCATAGAAAATATAACAATTAATTTGTTGGTACTATCGAGAGAACATAAAGCAAACACGTCTTGGGGTAGTGAAATATCCCTGTACTCACAGGCTAGAGGTCCGAAAGTCAATCTGAGGGCGTTATTCATTTCTCCTTCTTCTGATTGGCTGCTGTAATGCATCTCTGGCAGATACAGAGCAGCGTTCCCGCATCAGTTTCCCGTGTGGAAATATCTCTATGTTCTCATTTTTTATTTTGTTCTTCTTAAAGCCCTGTATTTTTATTACTTTAAATTAAATACATTTATTACTGTATTTACCTGCTTATACAAAGAAAATTAAAGTGCATACCAAAGAAAATACGCTTAGGAATGGGAACCGAAATTAGGATCCAAAGAAGAACCAGTTCGAAAATACCTGGTACCGGGTACACGCTCGTTTTTTTATTTCGCTTCTGTAAATCAGAACACTAGAATGGCGGCTTTTTGGCTATACCTGTAATGGCTGTGCGCATCAATTGATGCAGTGCCCAGTTTCACACAAGGCGCTTCCTGATGTGAGGCTGCTGCAGTTTGTTCGGGCGTTTAGTCCCGCGGCCGCCGGCACACAGCAGGCAGCAGATACAGCAAGGGTCCGGTGGACTTTGGACCCAGAGCCCGTCGTACAGCGCCAGTATCAGAATCAGTATCAGAATCAGTATCAGAATCGCGTTTATTGGCCGAGTGTGTGAGCGACTCATACAAGGAATTAGATTCCGGTCAAGGGTGTCTCTCAAGCACAACGGTATAAAACAACAACAGTATGTAAAAGTGTACACCACTCCCATATGGCTCTTACAGAGCTGCTGCTGCTCAAACAGGACAATAGACGCGATTCTGATTCTGATTCAGATGAAATTACGTCAGTTAACGCTGTCAGCGGTTCTAGTGTTAAACAGTTGTGTTTTATTTTTACCTTTGTGGAATCGGAATAGGGAATCGATAAGAACCGGAATCGATTAAGTGGAACCGGAATCGGAATCTAAAGAATTACAGTCTCTACAAGGATATCACGGATCGGTAACTTTCTAGCACTGCAGGAGGCAGCACTTCAGTCTACACTGTACAGGACGTCTACAGGTTTACCTTTGCATTTCTTTTTTTTAAGGGTAATGTGTTAAAATGAAATTAAAGTGTTTTAGGAGCATATTTGGGGACACATTTAGGTTTTATACTATAAAAATAGGAATTTCAATCATTTTTTACCACATCCAACATCTGCATTTCTTTTTCTCTTGGGACGTGACAAATGTTGGGTGTTTACTGTATTTTTTACGTGTTCTAAAACGACAGTGATTTGAACGACAGTATGTTTTAATAAATTTTCTATATGCAGTTCACACACTGCCACACCTTGCCACTGCAGTCTTTCTCAGTCTGACCTTGAAGCAAACAGCGGTAGGACGTAACTGAACCTGGCCACTGAGAGCTTTTTCCATGTGAGCATGTGATTTTGTGTATGTATGTATGTATGTGTGTGTGTGGATCTATGTGTGGATGTAACACAACACTATAACATCCCTGGCCTTCTGCAGTCTCTGCTCTGTCTGTATAACAGGCTATTATTCCTGTTTTTTAAAGTTGCCCTTAAACAACAGAGCAGCCAAAGACAGGCCAGCACATGACTGTGCCATGTGGAGCACTTTCTTTAGATCGTTAGAATGGGCGTAATCCCATCCTGCAGGCCTTTCTCTGAGAGACACTCCTGAATGGCCCTCTGGGAGATGTAGGCTGGCTCAGTGTGGGATTGTAGGGTGTGAGCCCAAGTCTTCTTCTGTACAGTTGATTGATTAGTAACTGAGAATGTCAGACTATCACAAGGCTTTTAGGATTTAAATACATTTTTATAACTACAGGAGAAGTTTGTGAGATAAACAATTTAAATGTATATTAACCTAGAGCCTAAGCGTTGCAAGCTGTTGTGTGTGTGTGTGTGTGTGTGTGTGTGTGTATGTGTATGTGTATGTGTATGTGTATGTGTATGTGTATGTGTGTGTGTGTGTGTGTGTGTGTGTGTGTGTGTGTGTGTGTGTGTGTGTGTGTGTGTGTGTATTCTTATCTGTACTGTGTACTTGTGCAAGTCAACCACTGAGTTATGGACACTTGGGATTGCAATCTAACAAAGTAGCCTTCACCATGAAGAGGGGCATGGTGTGTATTGTAATGCATACTGTTAAGTTTACACCCTCTTCTCTCCAGCAGAAGGTTTTATTACCAGAACATATAAGCTATAGGGCTACAAAAGGAGCAACAGGAAACTAGAGAGATCTTACTATCTTTCTTTCCAGGACGAACTTATTTCTTATTTCTTAACAACAACAGACAATTATCAGCCTGTTGTAGCCTATACTGATACCAATAACTGTCAGGTTATTGATTTTACAAGTTACCTCTTTCATGTTTTTGGCCGTCCAGATAATTTAGCTCCACCGACTGTCAATGCGATCGAGTGAGAGACCACTTTTTCCTCAAGAGACATCATGGCTTGCAAATGAACACAAATGTATTTTTAGTTCCTTCATGAGAGCCTCTGAAGAACCAGTGGGTTAATTTTATTTTCTCTGGAAAAGCGCCGAAACAGAGCTGCTCTTGCTGAACAGCTGAAAATGAAGTCTGGATCAGTTCCAGCTCTCAGCTCGGCTGCAAATCTCAGTAAGTCAGTTTAACGCTGTATAATTTTTTTGCTTTGCTTTTACCTCAGAATGTGGTTGTACAATTAATTCTGCAGCTAATACAGTTTGCAGGCTACTGTCGCAAATGTAAAGGTAGCTAGCATCAGGAATGTGGGTGAATGGTGTGTGAATCCACACATTAACTCCAGTGTTGTACTTCTTTGTTATTTGGAGAACCTGCTGCTGTCAGTGTTGTGGTGCTTGTGATATCTGCTTGGGGTGGCCGATATACCGGTAGACACCATTAACCGGTAGAAATTTCTCAACCGATAGAGATTTTGGTCTTTCGTCTTTATCACGATAGAGATCACGTGACGCTGCACGTTAGGTACCGTAATTTCCGGACTGCACCTAAATATATGAGCAGCACCAGCTAAATTTGGGGGAAAATACAGATTGTTCCATGTATAAGCCGCACCCGACTATAAGCCGCAGGTGTTTTAATGTTTAATTACCGTATATAAGGTTCCTGCTACCACGGAGGAGATTGTCGGGACAGAGATGACTATTTGGGAACGCAAAGCATCCCATTTATTAACATTTGAGAAACACAATAAATCTTTTAATCAATCAAAGTTTCACATCTCTGACACGACGAACAGCATTCGTGCAGTTCACAAATAAAACAGCAGCAGTCACAGAACCGCAGTAGTGCAGTATAACAAAAACAAAGCTTACAGCGCTTGACGAGGCAATAAGGTTAAATGGCAAAATTTAATTCATTTTTAAAGTTCTTGCCTGTAACACGGCAGTAAGGATGCAGTAACAGCTGCTTAACAAAATAACCAGCATCTTTTCCGAAAACACGTGTTACGTGTCGAGGCACTTCGTGTTTTTGTTTTCTTCCCGTCCTTCGTCCATCAAACTCGCTATAGACTCCCGAGATAACATGAACCAAAGAGAAGACCCGTGATTGGCTGATCGCTTACAACAAAGCCGTGAGAGTGAGAGCTGTAGTTAGTTTGTATGTGTATTGAATTAGTGTTAGGAGATGTGTGTGGTGTAAAAGTATTGTATGGTGTGTGTGAAGTGTGTGTAAAAGAGCTGTGTGTGTGTTGGCTGGTGTGTGTGAAACTGTAAGAGTTGTACTGTAGTTTGTCAGTAAAGGTGCAGTAACCATTTACTGAATCAATATAACCAGCCTACTCTCCCAGAAAAGTCCCTCATTAATCCTCGTGTCTCTCTTACTGCATTTGGGCTCACTTGGATTGTTTTGCCCTCGTAACCTGTCTGTCTCGCGCTAGTGCTTCCTTGATCGCCCCCTGGTGACTGTTAGCTGTAAAAATCCATAGATAAGCCGCACCGCTGTATAAGCAGCAGGGTCCAAAGCAAGTGAAAAACAGTATGGTTGTTTTTTTACTTAAAGTAATGCTGCAATTCACAGTTTAAATAAAATTACATTATATAAAACAGTTTCTTTGTGTTTGAATGTTTATTTAGGCATTTCCAGATACAAATTGCTATATTGTGATGTATATCGTAATCGAGGTAGAAAACTGCTTCTACCGTGGTGGAAGATTTTGGTTATATCGCCCACCCCTAATATCTGCCGTTCCCCTCATTGAAATGACTGAGTACACTGGCCCCTCCCTCACCCTCCATCTTGCCCTACCTCTCTTCTCCTCGCTCCGCCTCTCTCCTCCTCATTACCGTTTAAAGCTACAGACACAGAAATGGCGCATACTCTGTAATCTCACTGTGGGTCTGACTTGACTCTGAGTGGCTGTAATTCCGCACCAAGGCTGAATTTTGGAAAGAGACTTCAGATACAGTTTTAGGGACCACTAAGACCTATAGAAAAGCAAAAAAAAACTTAAATGAAGCATTCAGTTATGTTATGTTGAAAACTTGCAGTAAATAAATAAGAACATTGTGACTGAATGTGACATAATAATGCGTACTGTTATACTGACCATCCCTGCTGCTGGTATTTTACTTTACTTAGCAGATACTTTTATTCAGTGTCACAGAGCAACTGATTGGGAAATTGCGAGTCTTGGGGTCCAAAGGAGTCACTAGATACTCA
This sequence comes from Brachypetersius gabonensis, assembly GCA_037577145.1. Classification (NCBI taxonomy): domain Eukaryota; kingdom Metazoa; phylum Chordata; class Actinopteri; order Characiformes; family Alestidae; genus Brachypetersius; species Brachypetersius gabonensis. The sequence goes on along the minus strand of JBBJLR010099156.1, from coordinate 2,947 downwards.
CCCCAAAAAAGGTTGGAAATGCCCAGCACGTGAAATGCCCTGCACCACACATACACTCCATGGACAAAAGTATTGAGACGCCTGACTATTACACCAGCAAAAACGGTTTATAGAATTGGTCTCCCCTTTGCAGGTAATAACAGCTTCCACTCTTCTTTGAAAGCTGTCCACATCATTTTGGGGAGTTTCTGTGGGAAGTTGTGCCTGTTTAATCTGTAGTGATGTTGGACTAGACAGTGGTGATGGACAAGAAGGCCTGGCTCATAATCCAAGTTCCAGTTCATCCCAAAGGTGTTGGATTGGGCCAGACCTTCTTCCATGCCAAACTTTATGGAGCTTGCTTCGTGCACTGGGACGCAGTCATGCTGGAATAGAACAGGGCCAAATGGCCGTCAAGGTTGGAAGCATGGTGTTGTCCAGAATTTCTTGGTAGACTGCCTTTCAATGGAAGTAAGTCACCTGAATTCAGTGCCAGTACGTTTGTTCATATAGTGTACACCAGTCCATGGGCAAGCTATAAATTGACTGCTGAATTATAAGGCTGTAATTACAGAATGATTTCATATTGATGTTCAGAATAAAAGTGTCCCATTTATTGGAAAATAAAATGTTGGCCACTGACTGTGTAGTGCTTTCTTCTTTTCTCACCTTTCTCTGGCCCTTCTGGGACTTTGCAAAGCATCCTGGCAGCAACACAGCATAGCATCAGGAAAGCCAGTGCCAGACGAGGACAACAGCATGTTGGCACTTGATTCTTACACTTTCCGCCACCTGTGCTTTCCAACTGTCCTCCATTTAATCAATCCACTGGGTTCTCTACCTGCTGGAGCCTTGCTCTTGATCTCACTACGCTCACCTTCATTGCCAAAGCGAGGCGTAGGTGATAATAATGGACTTAACCAAAGCCCCTAAAGAGATATTGGACAGCTGAATGAAAGAATCTAGCTATGCTGGCCACCATATGACGACCTTCTGTCCCCCTGGCCTAAGCTTGGGGGGTGGAGGCTGGTCATATGGCGTCTGTGGTAACAGACCGTGAGCTTATACTGTAGCAAGGCAAAACTTAATGATGACCCAAGCCAGATTAGTGCAATGAAGTGGCTGCATAAGTTTATGACCTTGTTGCTGTTGTGCCAACACATCGTATCTAGATTTGGGTATCATTATGTTTTAAATTGGGAAAAATAACGATCACTTAATTTTGAAACTGATTTATCACAAGAGAAGTGAGAGTCAGATACTAGAAGTGGGTGGAGTTAATCGATGTTGATCTAGAATCACTGATAATAATATGCTCACAGCGCATGGGGTGCAGTCTTTTCTGTTGAAAATATTCTAGCCTTTACCGTCCTGAAAACATGTTTGTTAGTAAAGTTTCTCCATAGTGGCTGTGCTGATTACTTTGTCTTCTGTTTTTTTTCCTTTATGTCCGACAGTGGAAAACACTTTCTGACTTTTGACTACGAATATTGTAAAGGAAACTTTACTTATTTATTTATACCTTTCTAGTGTTGCACCATGCAATTGCACTGTTATTGTAACATGTGTCTTATGGATTTCTAAACTCGCTTTACAGATGGACTTCTATGTGACCTGTAGCATCTCATTATTCTATGAGAAATCAATCTGATCAATAGTGTGGCATGGAGAGGAAGTCCTTAAGCTGATGGCTGAACCACTCAAGGACCATTTGGGGAGTCATTTCTCAGTGCTGTATGACTGCGGCGATGTTGTCTTTCAGTGGTCTAAATAATAAAATGACTTTCGGTTGTTTTAAAGTATGCTTTTGAAATGGTACACTAAAGTAGTATCTCTGTAGAAATGTCTTTTGCTCTACTTTAAAGGATGCTTCCATTGTAAGTGGGTATTCCATCCATCTAGTCCAATTAGACTAAATTAAAATCATCCCAGGTGCATAAATAAATGATCAACATACAATAATTTGTCAGAAGTTGTTTTTTTACTCAGTCAGTTGCAGTACATAAGCATGGTAGATCTGTGGAGCTTATTATTGCTAGGGAATTTAGAACACGGGAGATCTCTAAAATCTTTAGGCCATGAAAGTAATAACAGCTTCATGTGTGACGGAGCATTAATGAACTAAACAATAACTCCACTTTGAAGCTTCAACGAGTTTTCAAGGCAGTGTCCAAAAGTGGAGAATAGAGAATCAGACACGAGTCTCTGCCTCAGCTCCCATGAACACGTGTTCCCACATGGGCTGCCTGGCACCACGGTCTCTGTAGAACTGCAGCACAGAGCAGCCCACAACTCCTTTTCATCACCTGTCCACCTCAGGAATGACCTATTTTAGGTAGTCTCATGAGGAAAAGGCACAATAGGGATGAATAGAAAGAGAAAAGATAGATTAGGAGAGGTCAGAGTGATCACGTTGGGTAGTAAATAATAGTCCAGACAGACATTTCAGGTAAGGGAAGTACAGTAAAATCTAAAATTCAGTACACAGCCTGCTTATGTCCCTTGCCTGAGGGGCAGGTTACGCTGGGGAGTCTGTGAGGTTGTGTGTCATTGTGAATGGTTTTGTGCGTGCCATAGTTTTATTTATCTCTCTTCTTCTCTGTGCTTCAGTGATGAGAGTGTGTGTGTGTGTGTGTGTGTGTGTGTGTGTAGTAGTAGGGTTGTCAAAAAAATCGACTCTCCGATACTAATCGATACTAAAGTTTAGTATTGAGTTTGATATCAATTAGCACTGATATCGAAAATTAAATGTCAGTGTTGCATTGACTAAAACGAGACGAGACGTTCCTCCCTGTACAATAGAGAGGGAAGACAAACTGTGAATTAAATCTATCTAGAGTATTGGGACAAAAGTATTGGGACGCATGGCCAATATAGTGCCAGGGGGAGAAATTACACACACACACACACACACACACACACACACACACACACACACACACACACACACACACACACACATACACAC
>JBBJLR010099115.1:0-10120 GCA_037577145.1 Brachypetersius gabonensis | reverse complement strand
GACAGTTTCATATGTGAATGTGTGTGTGTTTCAAATGTGTTTGTGTAACAAAAGTCTGAAATATTTCCTAAACGGCCTCTCATAATATCGGGTTTCATTCTATATATATATATCAGGTTTCATTCCATATATATCAAGTTTCATTAAATATTTCCTGTTTGGCTTTCCGTAATATATATATATATTTCTAATAGTGTTAACCCTAAATATGTCCCCAAATCTGCTCCTAGAACACTTTAATTTCATTTTAAACTCAACTTAATGCATTACCCTTAAAGAAGATGCAAAGGTAAACCTATATTCGCCTCTTTATATTAAAATTTCATGCAGAGATATGCAACTGGAAAAAGTATTGGGACACCACGGCAAGGTGAACAGGAATAACCCGAGGAATAACCCCTGATCTACTCAGGCTAAAAATACACATGCAGGCTCGTTGGAAAGGTCTCCTGGAGATCTACCGAACTTTGGATGTTGAAGTGTCTCAGTGCTTGTACTGCGAAGAAATCGCACTTGGAGCGCGGGAGCTGAACCCTGGTGTGGAATTCGAAAAAAGTACCCCTTGTGTGAAAAAATCCCCCAAAAATTTATTTATTGCTATAAAAAGAAAAAAAGGCAGAGGATATTTGCAGTTTCCGTGTTATTGTGGGGATTTCTGCAAAAATTATGAGTTAGGTTCTCAAAAAAAATGTGTGTGACCTAATCTGCGACACCTGATCCGCGAGTTTATATATAAATATATACTTTTTACAACCAACACAAGATATATCTTTCACAAAATGAGCATCATGAGCCAAACCAGTCTGAATTACAAGCAACACATTCAACAGAAACTGCTCTTCTAACAGTTACCAAGTAGCTTCATGCAGCCAAAACAGCTAAACTGTCTGGTTTTAATTTTTCTAGATCTGTCTGTAGCTTCAGTCAACAATCAGATACACCTGGCTTCACAATGGATAGTGTCCTTTCTTCAGAGATGCAGGTATCAAGTGTTGTGGAAAGTGTTAATATGCCCCATGAAAATTTTACCACTGGTGTTTCTCAAGGCTCCGTGCATGGCCCAGTTCTCTTTCCCTTGTACACTCACTTTCTTAGTCATATTACATCTTCCAATGGTTTCTCCAACAGCTATTATTCAGCACGTCACCTGAAGCTAAATCCCTGCAGAACGGAGCTCCTGTACATCCTACATGAAAAGCACAAAACCTAGGTCCTCTTAGATAAAAATCTCTCATTTTCATCTCACAGTAACCATGTCTCTTGAACTTGCAGGCATCTTCTTTATAGGATAAGAAGATGCATCTACTCCTTACCACTAAAGCCATTCAGATACTCATCCAGATCTCAGCAGCACATCTGATCTTCACCACAACAAAATTCTCTCACACTACTGCAGAACCTTCACTGTCATTCTCCATTAGAGAGCCAAAAATGGTCCAGCACCTTTTGACCAATCAGCTCTGACCAGACCACGGGTCACAGCTACGATCTCTTAGAGCATCAAACACAGCCCGACATCACTAACCTGTTCTGAAATGTCCAAAACCTGCATCAAGACTTTTCTCAGGATTGGAACCAATCCAGCTGAGGCCCTCACTGTCTGCAAACGGAGACGAGCTCTGAGGAGAACGTCTACATCTTAATGTCAGACTTAATTAACACAACCCTCTGTAGATGTCTTCTGTGTGTGATCTCATCTCTGGTTGATTTAAACTTGCTAGCAGCTCTTGATGTAAGTCTGGCTTTCCTGGTGTGAGGGATGTGTTTTTTTGTAAGACTTCAAAGCTCCATGTGTGTCTCTCTGTACAAGAGCTTCTGACAAATACTTTGAATGCAAATGTACAGTAAATGTGGATGAGATTATATTAGATTTAGAGTAAGACTTATAGCTTATTTAAAGTTGTCCAGTTCATGAGATTAGCATAAAAAGCAGTGAAATGAAACATGAAAATGGAGCTAAAAATACTGTTTGTAGATACAAGCGTGTTCCAAATAAGGGCTTTGAAGGCACTGAAATAAAGTATGTATGAACACCGAGATGTATGAACAAATATGCAGCCATCAATAAAATACTAAGATGGAAAAGGTTTAATGAAATATAGTAGAGTGTAGAAGAGCCTTCGCTCGACCACTGATTGGTTGAAATTGCGTAGCATCTTGCAGCAGATATGGAAGAACTTGTGTATCCTTAGTCTCCTTTATCTTTTCTTATTGAAGGCCTCAGCACTGTGTGACCAGTTCAGTTTATTATTTAGTTTATTATTTGGGTACACCCTACCCCCAGGTTAGAAACAGTGGACCTTGATCTTTGTCCTGGCCATGTATTTATAACTATTTAACTGAGCTGTTTTCAGATTGGTAGATTAAACCACTTGATTCTGGTTCCTATCACTACTGCTGTGAATGATTCTGACTGTGTAATGTTCTTTAAACCACTTTACATAAAACCTCCTCAAACAACCATTTAGTTGTGCAATAAATAATAAAAAAATTCATAAATAAAAAAAATTAAACAAATAATTGATGGGATTATTTTTAAATCTGAAAAAAAAACCTGATTATGAGCTTTTCAGAGATACATAGCTGTTTTATACATAGTCCAGCCATTTCAGGAACCATAAATAATAAATCATATTATCTATCAATGACTGCTTAAAGATTGCTTCCCATAGATGTCACCAGTTGCTGGGTATCTTCTTTGGTGATTAGTGTCAGGTTCACTTTATTTCATGTGGTACATATGAGGACCTTGTCTTTGTGAGACATGTATGACATGAAACATACTAAATAGACCAGACAAGTTCAAAAGCTATAACAAAACTCAAGAAAATTGATAAATGAAGGTAAATATAGAACAGACAAAGTGAAAGGGACTAAATTGAATGTCAGTATGTACAGTACCGTGCAAAAGTCTTGGACAGTTCCTTATTTTCTTATTGTTTGCTTTGAATCACCTTGTTTGTCCATAAATACTATGTTCTGAATGTTAAACTGTCCTATTTTTGGCATATTGAGTAGATTAAGTGAATGAAACGGGAACGCATTTTTTACCGCCACAAGCTGCAAAGTGTCTAAAGATCCAAAAAGCCTAGATAAAGGAGCTCCGCCCACTCAGCATTCAGCACCACCAGTATACTGATCACCGCCTGATCATCTGGAATCATCTGCTCCTGGTTCTTCAGGACTTCAGTTGGATCTGCTTGCTTATGCTTAAATTATTTTTATGTAGGTGACTGTGTGTCTTAACCAACAGAAAACATACCTCCAAAACCAGTTGGGTTCAGGAACTGGACTGAAAATGAAAGTCTTTTAAAGTCCTTCAGGAAGACTGGAGAACTGTTTCTCAAGATTACATTAAAAATACAAGAAAGTCTTTGGAAGCAAAACATCACAAATAAATGAAGGGTGGCTAAAGACCTTTGCACTGTACTCTGCAGAGTCTGAGGTGTATGCCTGGCCTATAAGCAGTTTCTTCTTGTCTCATGGGCTTTTCTCACCTTCCGCCTTGTCTTCTGGGAAAAATGCTTAATGGGGTTCAGATCATTGTTGAGATCACAGGTGTATACACCCTAGAAATAAACCTAGTAAACTCTAACTTTTCTCTGACATTCTGTTTGTTTTAATGTTCACAATGGAGTATGAAGTATAAAATATCTAGAGGTACTACATCTCCATTTTTTTTAGGAATATTATTTTGGGATTTTGTGGTTTTTATTTTTCTGGGGACCTTTTGTAACTATGAACAGAAAGTACTTATTAATGCAATTTAGTGAAACATGGATGTAAAAGTCACAAATGTGACAAATGTCTGAGATACCGCTGCTATTTGTGCAATAAAAAAAGCCCCAAGGGGTTCATGGCAATGTACAAAAATGCTTTTTTATATGTTTCACGCAGCTTTAGATGCACACACCTGCATATCTGTCAATCACATCAAACTCCTTTTGGTGCCTTTCCCCACAGGAGGGCTTTGTGTGTGGCTTTTCATGCTATTTCAAGTGATGGTAGAGCATGCGACAATCTATCTATTTGCAACATTTGCTGTACCATTACCTGAAATAGTATTTCAGAGATAGAATCAGATTGGATTAGCTCGAGTGGTAGATCAAGGTCTTGCGTGACGAGAACTTTCCACTTGGGCTCTGGTAACATTTTGTGCGACACATGTCTGGAACTTTCCCTGCAGGGCAATAAGAGGCAATGAACAATAGATAAACATGTTTATCCAAGCTTCTTAGGAGAACAGTGCTGATTGAGGATCAGTTATCACCATCTGAATGCAATGTTGTATACAGAAGGGACCTCTGCCTACTGGCGTTAAAACTAAATATCCTCAGGATGATGGTTGAAGGTTGGATTTTCTGGACCCAAAGAAAGTAAGTGGCATAAAACATCTCCATAAGTTAGAAACACCATTGTTTTTGGATAACTTTTCTCTGACCTTTGATAAATATGTTAATAAAGTTGCTTTGGAGATGGTTCAGGTTATTGCCTTGGGAAACAACAATGTCAAACTAAAACCTAAAATTATTTTTGTAGGAGTAGAGAATGATTATGGCATCTGATTTCTATCTGAAACTTAGTATACTGTGTCATTTATCTACTCAACCAATCAAACGTTTTGGCACCTTTCACTTAATACTTACTAAAACGCACTCATTATCCTTTGCTGATGAATAAAGTACAATATGTTCATCACAAAAAGACCAGGCATGTGTGATATTTAACGAACTCTTCAGTGATGAAACAGTTAACGAGTGCCTTGAAAATTAAAGTACAGTCTACAATGTGACTCTGTATCACCGCCCAACCAGTTAACAGGATGTCAGACATGCACTGTTACGTATTCTCTCACCTTGTAAAGGGAATTTGTTTTATTTGACACATTTTCATTTATAGTGGTTCAAATAACTTTTGACTGGGGGTGTATGTGATGAGCTAAAGGAAATTATTTTACCTCGTAAGAAGGAGCTTAACCATTCAGTCTGAAAAAAAGTGGTTAAAAAACAAGGGGAACTTCAAAGGGGACATAAAATGATGACTTGGCCAAAAAAATCTGATTTACAGACTCAGTGCAGCATATTTTAATCTACACAAAAAAGTTCTTTTCTGCTAGGAATGTGCTCAGTCTCTGGTCTCTCTTTGCTGTTCTCATTCCCGTTGTTCTCCACTTGCTTTTTAAAGCTTTGTACAAAGTACTCTGGTCCAGACAAGCGTGAAAAGGGCTCAGAGTCACCCGTCTGTGTTGTGACATGTGTCCATCATCGTCTCAGAGTCAGCGTTGCTATGGATTTCTGTTCCGCTTCTAAGGCTGGCTCCAGTGACAACGAAGGAGGGAAAATTGCCCATTTATCTTCATGCAGTCTTAAATTATCCATGAATTGTTTGTCATTGTATTTGGAGAGATGGTTATTTATTGATCTGCAGTGAGCTGAAAAAAAAGGCCTGTGAAGATAAGGTGGAAGAAGACAGAGACTGGAGCTGGGGTGATTATATTTCGGCTCTTTGAGGAATGGGTGTCTCTGGTCAAGTCAAGTCAAGGTTATTAATATAGAATATTGTCATACACAAAGGTCATTCAACTCACTTAACAGGAACAGCATAGAATAAAATAGAATAAAGTAATACATTTTAAAAAATCAATAAAAGAAAAAGAAAAGTGTCGATATTTTAAAGAAAAGTGTTGTTTTCCAGGGCTGGTGGACTTCTTAGGGGAAAGGAAGGAAGCCAAGGCTTACAGATGTTGACAGCAATCATTTTCTACAATTATTATCACTTCCTGCCTTTTGGAGCTCACAGAAAGCTTGTTAAGACAATATTTCAGACTTCACCCCATTCCATCCCTGGACAATCGAATCATTCCACTTGTTTGCTAGAGTAGCCTCGGAGCCGGCGCTCTACTCCCCAGCCGTTTGTTCTGCTTCTGGCTCTTTGTAAGCACACTAGCGGGCATATCTCTCTCCGCGCATCACCAGGTGTGCGCTCTTGCAAGAAAGTGTTTATCAGAAAATCTGATTTCGCCTGCTTCCGAGGCCCCCCCCCCGAGCTAATTTGCGAATACTTGTACCGGTTTGCAGTTTGGATGACAAGTCAGCTGAGTGTTGCTGGAGCGGAAGCCCTGGTGGTTTATGTTTGTGATGCTGTAGAATAATGATAAGGACTTGTTTTATTTAAATGTGTGCACAGAGCATCTCTCATCAGTATCTGTCTATAAGGATCTTCTTCACAATTATACACTACCACTCAAAAATGTTGGCACACACTGAGACTTTCAGCAGGTTACTCGCTATTTACTTGTTACATTTGTATGCTCACCATTTGAGGCACTTTGGCAGGCAGACAATGTCATAATTCATCACTAGTGACCTACAAAAAGCCTAATCTAATATAATTATAATGTGGATCATCAGACAACTGTTAGATATTTAACCAGCCATTAAGTGATGAAACAGTAAACAAGTGCATTGAAAGTCTAGAATTCGCCTCTGTTTCACCACACAAACAGTTTATAGGATGCCAGATATTAATTGTTTCAGATTCTTTCATCTTGTCTTATTTAACATGTTTTCATTTATAGCTGTCCACTCAACAACATTCATGAAAAACATCTGCAGAATAAAACCCTGCAGTTTATGAATTAAATGTATAAGTGGCAAAAAACTGTAGTGTTTATTCATGTTTGTTTAATATTTCTTGAATCCTCATTTATTTAATTAGTTTAGTATTTAATATTTGTGCGCTAAAATATCAATATATATGTGAAACACCAGCAGTCCAAATGCAACCAACCAGTTCCGAATATTCATTTTGTTTGCAATAATTCTTTCTTGGGGGCCTGAGATAAATTGCAGCATTCTGTTGTGGGTTTATTAAAAATGGGATTTCTCAATGCGATGGTTCTCCACAAAATTGAATGAATACAATTGTGCCCCTTTCCCCAAATCTTTTCAGTGCATATTTGGTGACTGAAGTTTGCCCTTTTAGTTTTGTACTGGAGTTTCAAGGTTGATATAAATGAAATCTGTCCTTTTAATTGCTTTAGCTTTGTGGCTCCAGTGCAAAACTAAGACCCACACCAAGCATGCCTGGCCTAGTCGGCTACATCTGGCAAAGGGAAATTGGCAAAATTGGGTTTTTTAAAACACTTTTATCCTTTTTACTGATCCAGATGGGTTGAGCCTTGGATTGGCACTAGGAGCCCATGGGTCTTGTTTAAGTTCAGTAGATCATCAGACCAAAAGTTGCATGTGACTTACAGCCTAACATGCACTGCAGATGTAGACACTCCTTCTAATTACTGAATGCAGCTGCTTTCTGTTGCACTTTGGACAGGGTTAAAGTTGAGACTGGGGGGTGGGAGGCGGGCTATTTTTTTCCAGCATGGGAATAATTATATGAAGTTCTCAGCACTCATATCATGTAAATGTGATTAGAACTAATAACCTTATTGTTTTAATAGCTTAATTAGATCAGTTCATTTCCTTAGTGGGCTGTTTTTAGGATGCCTGTTAGGCGGTTTTGGCACCAAACATGTATAAGTTTATCCACATGTCATTTGATTCATTCCTGACAAATCAAACTAAAACATTTAAACTGTCTGAATAAACTGCTGATCTAACAGCAATAGCCCCTCTTGTCCATTTTACCTGTAAACTGGAATTTATCTAAAGAATTTGTGAAATACTGTACTGTGCAAAAGTCTTGAATCTTTAGGAAAAGTTCTCCAGGCTTCCTGAAGGACTTTCAATGCCTGATCAGTTTCAGAGGAATGTTTTCTGTTTGCTAAGCCACACAGTGACCTACATGTGAATTATTCAAGCAAACCAAAGAACATCTAACCAGTGAAGAACCAGGAGCAGATGATTCCAGATGATCGGGCAGTGATCAGTATACTGGTGGTGCTGAATGCTGAGTTTGGAACTCCTTTCTCTAGATACCTTGTATCTTCAGGCTGATTGTTGGAGTAAAACATGTGTTCTCATTTCTCTCATGTCTTTGATTTAAAGCAAAAAATGAAGAAATGAAGAGGTTCTCATGACTTTGGCACAGTACTTTAAACATCATAACAATCAACGTCATTAATAAACATCGGGTTTAGAAACTCATGCATTTACATTTACAGCATTTGGCAGACGCTCTCATTCAGAGGGACAGTCATGAGAACTTTATAGTCTACAGGATAAATACACACAAGTTAACCCAGACTTACAAGTTAGAGCTGCTGGTAAACTAAGATTCTGCCAGAGAGTGAGTTAATATCAAGCCCGTGAATTCGTGAGGGAACTATTCACATTGGATTTGGTCAAATGTAACAGGAAATCTGAAAGATACAAATCTGAATGAATACTCCTGATTTAATAAGAAACACATTGTACTGCACATTCTCTGTCCTGACATTATTTACACAATTATTTATTGCACTCTAGCTGTATATTTGCATACTTCACTGATAGAATGCAGAATCTGTTTTGATACTTTATTTCATTCATATTGTGCCGGAGCTGCTGTTCTTGTGCTGCATCATGGACCTGGAGAGCCGCTGTGGGCTTAGAGGAACATTGGCGTCCTCTAATAACGTTCTTTAGTTTCACTGTGTACTGTGTATATGGCTGAAACGAGAATAAACCAACTTGACCTGGCTTGAATTGATGTCAAACGTTTGAATGTAGATGTGTACGAAGCACATAATGAGTTTTAACCGATGGCTTTAGAAATCTGAGAGGACTGAGAAAATGGGCCATTATTGCCACCAGAGCATCTTTGTGAAATCCTCCCATTTAAGTACCCTTAACTTGTCTGGTGTACCTAAACAAAAGTCGTCAGATGCATAAACAGCCTCAAAACAAAGCAGGACCTCTATAATTTAGTAGCAGCTCAGTTGCTGAGAGTGTTTCAAAGTTATGCCTTTCTTGGGCTGGTGTGCCACTTTCTTCGCCCCCCCCCAGCCCATGCTGGGGAACAGCTTGATGTTAATTGGCGCGACTCTCTTGCCAGTGTAAGGCTTGGTGCTCCGAGCCCTGGGTGTGTGTGTCTGTGTAACTGTGTGAGTGTGAGTGTGTGTGTGTAAGTGTGTATGTGTCACACCCGCAGTTGAGTCTCGGCCTCCCAGCCCTGCTGTCAGCTGCTTAGCTGTGGCCTGCTAGAGAGAGTAGAAGGCTTAGTTCACTCCTTTATGGACCTGCGAGCATTAGGCTTCTTCACAGAGTCCTGAGCTGAGCTGAGATTCCAGTGGTGCAGCAGTGCGTCATATATTCATTTATTAAAGCAGTGTGTTCTGCCCTGAATTTTTATAAATGTATTAATTTATTCATCCTGAATCATAACTGGCCCTGAGATAGTGGTGACTGCAAATGCTCTTTGATTGTAGTTACGTTTTCAGTTATTTGCTATTTGCATTTGCATTCCTTCGCTTATTTTTACTTCAGTTGACAAATATAAATGAGATTAATTGATTGTGTGGTTAATATCAATAAACTGCATTGTCTTATTTTCTCAAATTTAAATAAATAGTTTTGAGATTTGCTTTGAATTAAATTTTTTTTAAAACATTTTGTTTGTTTATGTGTGGATACAGTAGATACTCAAAAGCTTTACAAGAACATAGTTATCACCTTCAATAATTCAATAATAATGTTATTAATGACACTGTAAAGAATCTTACCAGCTAAAAAGACCCATTTCTTTCAATTCTACTCTCAATCCACTGGTAAACGGGTAACGGCTAGCTGATAATAATAATCTCATTATTTAATGTTTGTCAATGTACAGAGGGTCCTCTGGTGTAAATGGGGAGGTGGCTGGAGGGACAATAAATCTGCCAATCATCACCTCTGAATGATTCCTACAAGGGAATAAGATAAAATTATTCACTTAACCTTGACATTATCACATTTTTATGATGTTAGGGCTCCCACGTTGGAGAAAGCAGTGAAAACGCAGGACTCCTTCACCTCCTAAATCTCTGTTTTACTTCTCTATATGGCAAGTGGTGGCAAGAACTTTCATTTCAGTGCATCCAATTTTGCTTTATTTTATTCATTTTATTTCTCTCTCTCTCTCTCTCTCTCTCTCTCTCTCTCTCTCTCTCTCTCTCTCTCTCTCTCTCTCTCTCTCTATATAT
>JBBJLR010099095.1:0-10121 GCA_037577145.1 Brachypetersius gabonensis | reverse complement strand
TCAATGAAATGCAAATCAGTTTCTATCTTTCATTTAAAGTTATTTTTTCAAGTTTCCTTTTGATGTGCTATCTGTCATGGTTAAAATAAACCTACCATTAAAATGATACTGTTCTGAGACTTTTCATTTCTTTGTGTGACGTCCACAGAGGGTGGCCACCAGAGGCCGCTATTGCGGTTTAAGTTTATGGGACTCTTATTTTGATGTATGTGTATGGTTGTGTGGAGTCTCAGTGTCAGGTGTCCTGTATTATCATTAAGTGATTGTGTTTTACTATTGGTTCATGTTTTAGTGGGGTTTTGTATTTAAGTTCTATGTGTTTGTATTCGAGTGGCTGGTCAACCCTCACAAAATCTGCGAGGGGTAAAATACTTATTTCCTCCTCTGTGTGTGTATATATATATATAAATTACTAATCCATTACAGTAAATTAAAACCCATTTGAATTTTGGGGCAAACCTGAAAACATTGGGGGATCTGGCATCTTATTCACATATTAAGGGCATCTAACAATCTGTCTCGATATATACTAAGAAACATCCATATAATATGTTCAACAAACAAGTTGTGCCTTCAATTCTTCTGGGACCTCCTTCCAGCTCACAGACCTGCCAGATCTGTCACTGTGTTGTAACGTCTAATCATTTGAAACGAAGCCCTCCTATGACAAAGACAGATAAGGTGAAAATAAGATAAAGTTCACGTTTCTGCAGATTTCCCTCTTTTGTAATGTATTAACATTACACAGCTGATTTAGGCAGGACACAGCAAAGAAAAGACAGATTTGTGAAGGGGCCATGGCTCTTCAATGTTATCAACAAAGAGCACAGATTTGTACAAAAACTGGACCACCAGAAGCCATGGTACAAATTGGCTCCCAATTTGTTGTAAAGAGATCTCTAATTTACTTCTGTGGCTGTGATGGTAGCACCAAAAATGGGGAGCTTTTCAAGTAAATAACAGTCATCAATTCAGCATTGTTGTGAGTTTGTCCCTTATGGGATCCTGTCCCCTCATGTTAAATTCAACTGGCAAATGAATGTGAGTGGAGGAGTCATCTTGTGGAACCCTTGCTCCAGTCATTAGTTGGTTTTTCATTAGTTGTTAAGTGATGTATTAACAGCGATACAACAAAACAGGCGATGGAGATACATATTAGTACATCAGTAACCGTTGTGTTTGAAGAATGGTCCAGAACAAAAAAGTTTAATCACTGTGTGATGCGTGAAGGAGTCAGAATAGCACGTTGTGCAGCCAGCTGGCTAATGAAAGAAGACATGCTTTTGCATTTTGCTCACAAAGGATAAAACAGAGAGGAGAAAACTTGTGGCATGAAAACACTGAAATAAAATAGCAAAAGGCATTGACTGGGAAATACAAATCCAACACAGAGAGCAAAACTAAGAGAACATTTTCATTTAGTGAAGGGGTAAATGGGTCTGTGGAACCATAGAGTTCATAAATAGAACATTTTGAATCCTTCGTTTTAGGCAAAAATATGAAAGCTGACATGGGAGTAATCAGTATCTTCAGTATAATGTCAGCGAAAACACATAGCCTGTTCCATGGGCTAATATTACCTGATAAACTTTGTGTTGGCTTTAATGAGAGTATTATTACTAGTCTAACAACAGACTAAGGTCCAAGATTTCAGAACTGAAAACAGGAGGAAGCAGAGTCAATAGCACGGTTTGTGGCTGGTCTAGAATGGACACTGAGTTTGCACAAACTCTGAATGACACCTAGCGTGTAGAGTGGCTTGAACAGCTGGGCTATTCAGAAGCCATGACTGAGTAACCTACTGAAGGGCCATTGAAAAGATCACACCGATAGAAGTGGCAGCCCAACAGCTCAAATTGCACAGTGATAAACAAAAATCTGCACATAAGAAACCAAGATACCGCAGTGGATAAAATGGGCCTCAAACACAAGCGGAAAGACATGTATGTGTCTGCAAAGCAAGGAGACAGCTTCAAACAAAACCACAGAACGTAGAAAACATAACAAGAAACATGCAAAACAGTGGAGCAAACTCCATAAAAAAATTTATTACATTCTATTGGCAGACACTTTTATCCAAAGTGACTCTCAATTTGAGGAAACACTCCAGTTTTGGGATAGTGTGAGAAACAGAGCAGGGCACTAAGTGCTAAATCTTTGTGTAGGGAGTAGTGCATGACAATGTAAGCTTAATAGCTTAATCAGAAGGCCAGATGTGATTTACAGTGCATCAAGAGAGGAGATGCTCTCTGAATAGGTGAGTCTTCAGGAGGTTTTGGAAGATAGAGATGCAGATGGTGGTTTTGAGCCCCCCAATGCTGGACAGGTAACCCGCTCAGATTCAAGTATATAACAGTGCATTGGTTTTGTTGGTTTCAGCAGATCCCCTGCAAGAGACGTTACAGCTTCTAACGCCAAAAGCTGCTGAACTGAGCTTGAAAACAGACATAGGTAAGTCAGTAAAATAGATGTTATGGTGGAGCTCAACAGACAAAAGTTCAAGCTCCTGTACATTGTAGAGAGTAATTACCCAGCAGTATAAAGGGACACATGGCTGGAAAATATCCACTCATCTCGGCTCTTCCAAGCATATTATAGAAACATGCTGGCGTTTTTGCTAAATACTTGGCAGTATCAAGGGCAGTGCTCTGTATTAAGCCAGACAATCAGCCAAAAATCCCTAAAGGCTCGACCGCTTCCATATGCTATTAAACCTGAGGTCAAAGCTGAACTGAACAGTTTTGTACTAAAACCAGTAAATGTGAGGGAATGGGCTACACCAGTTGTCCCAATCAGTAAGAAAAATGGGTCAATTAGATTCTGCAGTGACTGTTAACCCAGTCTTAGCCACCAAACGACGTCCACAACCATTGATTTGGTGGTCAGAAGTTCAGCAAGATCCATCTGCGTCAATGTACGGATGCTTGCAGACACAGACCCAGCATCTGCTTTATTGCAATGTGCAGTGACTCATTCTTGGCTGATGGGCACAGAGTGCTACCAGGATGACCTATTGATCACAAACAAGGATGACAGGGATAAACTCAGAAACCTTTATGCTGCTCTTCAGAGGCTAGGGGAGTATAGCCTTTGTGTCAGGAAAGAAAAATCTGATCCATCAGCTGAATACCTTGGTCATGTAATCAACTGCTCTGGTTTTCACAAAGCACCATCAAATATCAAAGTGATCACCACAGAATGTTAAAAAGTGGACATCCTTCCCAGGATTATTGATACTATTGATGTCTAGGCAGTGGGAATGGCTGGGCAGATGTGAGAAGGTTTTCAACAAGGTAGAAGTGTCCTTGACACAGTCAAAGGCCCTCCACACTCCACCACTTTACTTGCACTACGGATGGCATGTGGTGCATTGCCATATGGAGTGGGCACTGTAGTGTCCCATATCCTACCATGTGGCGAAGAATCACTTTGCATCTCTGATCTTGAGCAGGGCTGGAAGCAATCATGCACAGATTATGATTATGTTTGGTTTGGTTCATTTTACCAGTGTAGTCTCCACTGATTGAAAGACTCATCTTTGCTGCAGCCCTCAAGATTGCACTTTAAGTGTTATTGACATGATCTGTTAGCTTTGTAGTTATTTGGAATGTGGCCCATCAAAAGATCATATATTTCTTGTCATCAAAGCTCAAAGCAAATGGCCAGAATCAGCCGTCATGAAACAATCTTAATGAAACATCAAGGAGCTCAGGTCAGTTTCCAGGTTGCCACTGCAGTTTATGCCAACCCACAAAGAGTGTTCTTTCTCAGAGAATTTTACTGAAATACTTTGGCCCAAACCACTTTGAGTGACTTATGAACAATGAGCAATACTTTGAATTCAAGTCTGCATCTCAATGGAAGGTGTTAACACCTGTAAATTTGAATAGTGCGCTCTCTTTTCTTGCTTAAAACATGCTGTAGCTGTAATGGACCAAGAGCATTGTAATAGTCAACCCTGCAGTATATAAAGGCATGAATAAATTTCTCCCAAGTCTTGCTTTACCACAAAAACCTAAGCTGTAACTATGTTCCTAAGGTCCTAAAATGCTAATTTAGATACAGCTCTAGTGAAACTAAAACACTGAAACAAAGATCTATATCTATGATTACACCATGTTTTTGGCCTGGGTTGTGGTCTTTATTGCACTAGATATCAAGCAGGCTTTTAAAAACAGGTCTATCTCTTCTGCCCAAACAGAACTATCGCTGTCTTTGCTTTATTTTACTAGAGGACATTTAATTCCATCTAGTCATTTACTTTTTCAAGGCATGAGCACAATGAGATAATGGTATGGTGGTCATTTGGCGAAAGAGCTAGATAGATTTGAGTAGCAATGATAATCCATCTTGTACTCTCGAGCAAGATGACACATGAACAAGTTGGACAAAAGGGGTCCAAGAATAGATCCTCCTGGGACTCCATATGGCTTGATGGTATTCTCTGATTTGTAAAGGTCCATAGATACAAAATAACCCCTGCTTTCATAGTACATCCTGAACTATTTGAGGACCATTACTTAGAACCCAACCCAATTTTCTGATCTGTCTTGCAGTATTTTATGATCAACATGAATTTGTAAAAACTCGAATGAGATACAACTGGAGACACAGGTTGTGAGCCGAGTGTACAGACAGCATAGATGGCTTAAGCTGCAGCATTATTTCTTGAAGTTATGCCATCAGTAACAGGAAATTCAGATATGAAGTTCTTATTTTACTTATTAATGCTTTGTCTAATATTTTATATATAATCAGTTTTGTGGTGGAAAAATAATGCAATTACATTTTTATCAGATAGGCACTCTAAAGGTAAAGGCTTTGGGGGATTTGCTAAGCCATCCATGGTGATACACAGAGAGTGCTGTTAATGTTCCCATTAATGACATTAGAGAGACTCTCTTTGAAAGTAATAATTTATCTGAAGCTTAGTTTTTCTCCATTAACACTCAGACTTTCTGCATTGTCTCTTTTGATTCACTGCCAAATCAAAAAAGAGTGGTGGTTTCTGTTTGTCATTTAATCATTATAGTCTTTGCAGGTGCTGCAGCATCAAAGACCTTGAGAACTTTCTAATAAATCTGATTAGGATGCCATTCACTGACTCCGCTGTTGAATCAGGTAACATGACTTCCATAAATATAGCACCGGTGTTCGCATTAATGTTCCTCTTTTTGATAGTTTTAGATCTGGTTCAGATGACAGGAGCATTGAACCCATCAAAGTAAACACAGAACTGATCAGACAGACTTAAATATTTAACATTCACAGAAGGAATACAGAGACTCTCACTAATAACTCAATCCAGTACATGACCTCAGATGTGAGTTGGGCCGGTGACATGCTGTACCAGATCAAAAGTGTCAAACAAAGCAATGACTTCTTTAGAAGTGTTGTCACTAGTGTCAATGTGAATGTTAAAATAACCAGTTATTATAAAAGGGTCTGTGGGAATGACTGATTTCAAATGAAATGACAGCATTTCAGATAAATCATCAGTGTTTGGCCGACTATAGATACCAACAAGTAACTTCATATTAGTCAGTGGAAATTCATGGAGAAATTTTCAGGACAGTGCAGATATATTCAATGTCTACGTTTCCTACCAGGAACATTTATAAAGTTTGGGGGTGTTTAAAGGAGAACTGTTACACTTCTAGCCATATTTCTGTTTAAAATCGGTACCACTTTACAGTAAGACTACTCTTATAACAGCAATCAAATGTTTAAAACGGCTATCCTTAATGTGGAGCAAGGACTTTAAGCAGTCTGAAAATTCAGTAAGATCTGACATAAGGTGGACTGATTGCCCTCAGTTCTTTCAATTCTATCAGAACTGGAATAAATTTGTCTTGAGAGCAGTCATGAGTAGCATTGCTATTACAGCAGGGACCTGGCAGGTATCCTCGGGAGTTCTTCACTGCACAGTGGTCGCTTCTTGTTGGGGGGTGGGGAGTGTTTGGTTGGTGTGCAGCACCTCTTTGAATGAGACCTGTGGGCTGGGAGTGATAAAGAGCGAGAGCTCGGTTCCTGCAACGATGGGTTCCTCCATTTTCTCTGAGAATCACAGGTGAGTGGATACAATCACTAGAAGACCATCAGACAGACAGAGTCTCTGGTCAAGTGGATAGCCCATGGTTGGCTTTCCTGCATTTCTTTTATATCCAGTGATTTATCTGTGTTGATAAATCAAGTGTTTATTCTGAGCCTTGGTAAATCAGAGTAAATGGAATATCAAGGTTCAAGGTTAAAGGTTGCTTTATTGGCATCAGCAGCTGTGAAGACGTATATTGTGTGATTAACCGTTTCCCCACAGACCACAGTGCAACACATAGGAACATTCAACATCCAACAGAGTGCAAATTACGACAGAGGCAAGAGAAATGATAAACAGACAATAAACTATAATGTAATGTAACAATGGAGCGTGAACGGAATATAAACCTTCCAGTGTGACAAACATGGCTCCAAAAGTATGATTATTGCATAGGAGGCAGCATTGAACAAGGAGCGACTGAACCAATACAGTAAAAGACAATATAGCAGTGTAAAAGTATAGCATGAATGGGATGTAAGAAAGAGATGTAAACCTTCCAGAATTAATACTATACATTTAATATTTCACAGGAGACAGCAGCATAGAACCACACTGAGTGAGTGTAAATTAAATGAGTAACAGGGCATAAGTGTGCCCCTAGTGGCAGTAAACAGAAGGTAAAGTGCAGGTGCTACTGAAAGTCCAGAGGTATTTAAGGTATAATGTGGGGTAGTTCACTGGAATGTACTTGGTTAGCCAGATACTAGATATTTATGTGCATTTAGAGTTCTGATTGCCTGTGATATGAAACTGTTACTCAGTTTTGTAGAACCAGAGTGCAAGCTTCCGTTCCATTTCCCATACGGTAGAACAGAGAGGGTTCTTTATAACGGGTGCTAACAGCCCTTCATATCATCCCACTTTGAGAGGCAAGCCCCTGTACATGTTAATGCAATGAAGCCAAAGGACAAAATAGCATCTTCTTTGCAACTGATCTCATTGTGGCCACCAAAGGGCCATTTCATCTATAATGAATCAGTGCAGCCACTTTTTGACACCAGAATGGGGTCTGTGATGGCCTTACACATTAATATATCTCTCGCCCCTCCCTCCAGTGTTCCCCGCCGCCTCCTTTCTCACTTCTCACTTATCAGCTCTTCTACGTCCACAGCTCCTCACTGCTCGCAGCTCGATAACATGATTGATTAGTTGTAGGGTGATCTTTAAGGAGTAATGGATATGGTCAAGGATGCTCTTTCCTGTACACAAGGACAATGAACGCTGCTGTAACAGCAACTGTCCCTTTGACAACTTGCAGACAATGTGGATCTGATCTGAAAAGCCTAAATAAAATCAAGTGTCCTCTCTTGTCTCCTTAAGGCAGTGTATTTAAATCTGAATAGGTGAGAGGCCACTGCGCCATTCTCCTCCTCTCAAGACAAATTCAGACTTCTGCTGGACAAATTTAAGTTCCTTCCCTTCCCTCCATCACTGTAACACAGTTGCTTACATTCCTGAGGGCATCATGTTCCATACAAATGTTGCTGCAGAGTTTGAGATCCCATAGGGCAGGTTTAGAAGTGGTGCCAGGAAAACAATAGGCACATACATATTTACAAGTTTATTCGTTCTCTCGCTGACGATTGGGGTCCGTGGGTGCTTTTTTCATATAGAGGAAATGTCATATTTCCCAGAGGTCCTGGTATCGCTTGCCAGTTTATGCTGGTGCGTGTTCCCAGACTGTCATATATTTTTGCATAGGGAAGGAAGCAAAAAAAACAAACATTGTGACCATTATATCCTCTGTTGTTCCACAGGAAGATTTTCCAATAACCTCTGTTATATAAGAAGACTGGCAGGGCAGAGACTTTAGCTATGGAAGAAATAAAGATGTAAATAACATTTCATTTGCCATCTGATTAACTGTTTCGGTGTGTGAGCAGCATCTGAGGCACTCATTACAGTAGTTTTGCCTTTCATGCAAGGGAAAGAGAGATGTTATTTTTTTCTTAAGAGACTCTGACAACAGCCAGGGCTGTTTATGCACCCAGTTTATGTATCAATTCTGCCTCCGTTAATATATTCCTCTGTGTTGTGATGCAAGGTGTGCTGTGGAAGCGAATGAATTATTGGGAATTTTGAATTTTGGAGGCATTAAAATTACCTTCTCATTGGAATGGTAGAAGCATTATTATTTCAACTATCCGACTGTTCATATTGGCTCCTACACATGTTAACATAGATCCATTTATATCACTGGGCTTTGTCTGATGAACAGTGATGAAATATTATCTCTCGCCATCATCAATGGCCAAATCCTAGATGCATTTCTGTACATATTTCATCTAGGCAATCATTCAGCTCGACAGAAAATGTTCCCCTTGTTTGGAATCGGCAGCATTGACTTGTATCTCTACATCACACCACTTTTTTAACATTTCTAGGAACCAGACTATACAAACCAGGAAGGAACAACTTCTTTGGCATAGTCATAACGTTGCTAGACTGTCTGCATTATGATGGACAGATGAGTGATGAATATGTGTATGTAAATCATTCCTATTCACCAACTCATAGGCCACATTTAGAAAAAAGTTAATACACATTTGTGGGAGAGTACTGTAGTCAGAGACCATCTTTTCATGTATCCCATTTCCATGAAGTACCAGTTACTTCTTCGCAGAAAAGGTAAAACACATTAAACAGAAAATTGTAATGGAGTCCAATATCAGAGTCTTCAGTGTGTGTCCACCCTTTGCCTTCTTCACAGCTTCCATTCATTTCAGGAGACTTGTTTTCAGGTTTTCTGCAGAAATCTGCAGGGATCATTTTCACACCTCTTGCAAACTCAGATTTAGAGGTATCAACAGCATTTATAGATTGACACTTATCATCCCATAAGCAAGGTTTTTTCTGATCTGAAGCAACAGTGGAGCTTAATTTTCACCTCTTTCTCATAGAGGAAAGTTTTAAGAGAGCTGTTCCTCTGTTCTGGTAGTCTCCAATGTCTTGCTCGTTTGTTGAGAGTGCTGTTTTCTCTCTGTCTTTGAATCATGATTTGAACTCCAGGTTTAGAAACTCAATTTAGAAACTCTGAAAAAAAAATGATTTCCACTTCTTTATGCAAGCTGATGATCTTATGATCCTATGATCCTATGATTTCACATTTTGAGGTCAGACACTGATGTTGGACAAGAAGGCCTGGCTTGCAGTCACTCTAATTCATCCCAAAGTTGTTCTGTGGGGTTGAGGTCAGACCAGTCACGTTCTTCCACACGAAACTTGCTCATCCATGTCTTTACGGACCTTGCTTTGTGCGCTAGTGCACAGTCTTGCTTGGAACCGGAAGGGGCCATCCTTAAAACGTTTTCAAAAAGTTGAGAGCATCAAATTGTCCAAACTTTGAAAAGCATGGCACATGGACACTCAGCCATAAAAATTCGTCTCACGACTGCCATGGTGTAGCCATCTTTTATCAAAAGCATATAGTTTCACTCGTAACTTTAGTTACTAAGAAGTCAGCTTAATGGTAACCTGAAGACGTGCATCATATCAGCTTACACCCCAACTGAAACAGCTGATACTGCAAATTAAAACTCACACAATCATAATTCTCACTAGAGATTTCAACTCTAGACTTGGTAAAGACAGCCACTCAACCAACAGCAACAGCTGTTTCTACAATTCTACTAACAACAACAGACAGAGATTGTGAAGCCACTGAAATGCGTCCACTACAAACACACTTCGACAGCTCTCAACTGACAAAGACCCAAACGGTAAATTTTACCAGCTCAATCACATCATGATCAATTCGAAATGGTGGAAATCGATCAAAAACTGTTGATTATTCAATACCGTCAGCAAAAATTCGACTTGGCACTCTAAAACCAGTTCACCGCCTTATTTGTCAAAACCTCAATTTTCGAAGAAACTCAAAGAAAAAATTATGCTCTTACCCTTGCCCTTGAAATCACGAGCAAAAAAGTACTCGGAAAGCGACCTAAGTGTCACGGTGTGCGTGGGGACCGTGGCGTGGTAGGGGAAGGACAGGGAACCAGAGTACAGGGTCATGGTAAACGGA
>JBBJLR010099085.1:0-10122 GCA_037577145.1 Brachypetersius gabonensis | reverse complement strand
GGGTGGGTGTGGGGGGGAGAGAGAGAGAGAGAGAGAGAGAGAGAGAGAGAGAGAGAGAGAGAGAGAGAGAGAGAGAGTGTGTGTGTGTTTTGTAGAATTGCACGCAGCAGCCTCCCGTTTATTTAAAGAGCTGTAAACAAATTTGTGTGGCAGAATGCGGCGGGTTGGGCTTCTGGGTCTGGGTCTGGGTCTGGGTCGGGTTCGGGTTCGGGTTCTGGTTCTGGTTCTGGTTCTGGGTCTGATCCTGTTCACTGCTCACAGCAGCGCCACAGAACTCACCTTCGAGTTACCTGATAACCAGAAACAGTGCTTCTACGAGGATTTAGAAGAAGGGGGCAAACTTGACATCGACTTTCAAGTAAGATCATTTGTTGTGGATGAGATTTCTGTACTTGACTTTTAACCAAGTAGCGCATTTGTACTATTTCTGTGTAAATATAATCATAGAGTAGACGAAGTCTCCCAGACAGTGTGCAAAGAGTGGAAGCCAAACTGAACCAAACTAGCCGGAGAAAAAAAGACACAAAAAGACCAATATTATATAAAATGATTTTATTGCATTACTGTGATGCCCTTTCCTCGCATGCATGGGTCTCTACGAGTGTCCGTTCATTTGTGAAACCGACCTCTTTATTTTACCTTAAAATTAGAGTGAATCGGAGCATCGGAAAACCCTTAATCTTAAATTTAAGGCGTTTATTTAGGAGATTCTTTTATTTTAGGTGCACATTTGAACAAAGGAAAAAATCAGTAGTTTCCTAATCTGTGAACTTTTCTCTTGTTCCTTCATTGCCTGTGTGGTAAATTAAGGTTAAAGTAGTGAATAGTGTTCATGCCATATTCAGTACATGTCTTTTGTTCTGTTTGACATGATCTGATTAGTCAAAAATGTACAGCGTTGTGATAGACTGTGAAAAAGGTGTATTATAGAATGTATAGAATTATACATTGTACAGTTGCTGAATTTATATTTATATTCAGTTTTATAGTTTGTGAGCCCCTTTGAATGTTCAGTATTTCTGCAAAAATATGACCAATTTAACCATGATCAACAGAGAGAACCTAGTAAAACAAATGAGACAAAAATATATACTTGGCCATTTATTTATTGAGGGAAATTTTTAAATGTTACGTGTCTGTGAGGAGCAGAAGTGTGTGAACCTTTGTGTCCGGACTCTGGTGTGATCCTCCTTTGTAGCAGAAACTGCAAAAAATTCTGATAATTGTTTAGTTCTGCACATCTTGGCTTAAAGGAACTTTAGTCCGTTTCTCCGTACAGAACCGTTTCAACACTTCAGGTTTTTCCACCACATTTCTACAGTATTCTTCTACAGTATCCGTTTTATTTATAGAATTAATTGTGTGCTTAGCGTTGTTGTCTTGCTGCACAACGCACTTTCTTTTGAGTTTCAGTTGATGGACAGGTTCACTGATATAACTGAGAATTCATTGTTCCATCAGTGATGGCAAGCCATCCTTGTCCAGGCCAATACCATGATACTACCACCACTATGTTTTACAGATCCATATTAGGGCTGCACAATATATAGCTAATTTACCATCGCGATACCAGCATGCGCAATATACATATCGTGAAAAAATATACATATCGCATTTATTGACTGAACTGCAATAACTCTTCACCCAGTGCCACAGAGAAGAGGGGAAAAATCACTGGGCAGTTTCTTCATCTTCTGTGATACTGTTATAGATCGCAATCAAGAACTTTCTACTACCTTCTACTACTTTCAGTTTTTTTTCAACAATGTTCAATGGTTCAAATGTTTTATGGGAGGCATTGAATGCTCTGTTTAAGTGAATTCTTAAAAAAAAAGGAAAATATTGGAAATATTGCATTTCATTTTTTTTTTTCTGCATAGACTAGTCAGAGTCTGGAGTCTTTATCACCAGCAAATCCAAAGCAGAAAAACATTAATAATATAAAGGCTAAGTTTTTACTTATCGCATGTGATCTTGCCATGGCAACACTCAACTACATTATCACATGTTTTCTTAATATTGTGCAGCATTAATCCATATATTCTTATGCTGGAATGCAGTGTTGTTCTGCTTCCAGTCATAATGCTACTCAGTTCAACCAAAACTTCCAATGCATAATTTTATTCATTATTATCTTGATGGAGGGCTCAAGGTTGGTTTGACACTGGGTGTGGTGCAATGTGATTCTAAATGTTACTAAATTGATCATATGATTACCATTATTACTCAGGATTTAATCTATTAGATTTACATACTTTTAGAGATCAATACAAAATCACCTTACAATGTCCATGACCCAATGATTCTTTCATAAGATCACTGTTGAATTGTGTTTGTGTAGTGTTCTTGAGCTGTGAATGTACAGCCACACACTACCATTTTAAGTCAAGTAGGTTTTATTGTCAATTGGAGCATATATACACAGTACACTGTGAAACAAAATGAGCCTCCAGGACCGTAGAGCAACACAAGAACAGAACAGAACTTAACAAGACCACTGCATTTGCACTGCAGCAAGCCCTGCTCTTGTGTTTTCTTGTGTCTGTATTTTTCTAACCAAGTTAGGAACCAATTTTCCTTGTTTTGTTATCCACCTGTTTTATTTACAGTACTGTACAGCTGCACAGTAACCCTCCGCTGGATCAGCAGTTGCAGCTTCAGTCTTTGAATAATTGTTTTTTTTTTAACTACATCACAAATTCACATTTTTTCACTATACGCAGCTGCTCTTGGAAGGTAAATGGCAGTTTCCCAATAACCTTTTGGATTCCTCTCTATCCATACAATTGACTGTGTGACTGTCAGTTTTCTGTTTGAAAGGCAGATCTCTGGTCTAATTTAATTACACCAGAAAATTTGACAAAACCAGCAGCTCTTGCCTCTGCTTTTGCTTTCTCGCCTCACCAGACTAGAAGAGGAGGGGGCACAGGACTGTTTCAACCCCGCTAATGGAACTTCACACCTCGCTCCTGTTCACACCTTAATATTCCATCTTTTGAATTCCATTGCGAAGTATCTCTCCACATCCAACTGCTTCTGTAAACACCTCTTAATTTATTATACACGTTCTCTGTCCTGCTGTTACTATATTTGAGCAATTATATTTATTTCACTCTGCTTCTGTTCTTCATTTTTGCACACGTAACTCTCCGTAGCTATAGTACAGCGTCTTTCATAAAACTGAATTAATTCAATCTAGTACTCAAGCTTGTCTTGTCCTGTTGCTTTGTTGCTCTTGTGTTTTTCTTGCACTCTCATTCTATCTGCACTGGACATCCTCCTCAATTCATTCCCAAATGACAAACTGAATACCGGCGGCATCCTAAGGCTTGTCATCTTTTGTCTGTGCCTTAGTAACTATAACTATAAAACAGCAGGTAATGTTCTTGACCTTGTCTTCACAACTCCTTGCCACTCCTGCACTTGTAGCATTTGACTACCCCTCTTAATCTCCTGAAACATCATATTCTGTTGTTCACATTCTCTCTCCAGACCGAATCCAACCACTCACCACTGTCTCTTCAGCCATTTGCCACAAAGTCTTACCTTCTCAAATGTCCTGCACTTTGTTTATCTTCTTCTATCTCCTTAGAAAATGTTGCCAGTTTCTTTGATGGGGAAGAATTGACAAGATCAGACAATCCTTTCCTGTGGCCATTCCCCCTCTTTCTCACTGTTAGTCTACCGACCAACCTCCACTGATGTTTTACCATTCTTTCCATGGATGTTCTTCAGCTCAGTGAAAACAAGCCATATTTCAACGGCCTTCAGATCAGCTATAGTCACACCAATCCTAAAAAGACCACCCTCAATATCACTGATTTGAACAACCACAGGCCGGTATCTCTTGTCTCCTTCCGGTCCAAAGTTCTAAAGTTTGCTGTAGACAAGCAACTCAGCCTATTTGACCCTAATGACCCAGAGCAGCACATTCTAGCTTCAGACCAGCCAAACTGTCTTCTGTTTTAATGCATCTAGATCCTTCTGGTTTCCTTCTGGATTGTGTCACACCCCACAAAGACTTATCACTGGTGTTCCCCAAGGCTCAGTGCTTGGTACTTTTTCTTTTCCTTATACACTTGCTCTCTCTGTGACATAACATCTTCACAGGTCATAGTAAGTCAGGAAGTTGCGTTAGGGGCTATGTGTAGTGTACTGAAATAGGTGTCCTGACATGTTCCAGTGGGAAATTGATGAAAGTGTGTACCTTCTATCTAGTGCACTGGCTGGTGTTTTTTAACGGTTCGGTTCATGCACAGATTGTACAGACCATTAACCCTCTTTGGCTGAGTATGAACTTACTCTTTGAGTTATTTGTCAGAGTGTTATTTGACAAATTTTGCGGAGGGTAAGAGTGGTCTTGAAGTGTAATATATTTGTACTTTCAGGAATTGAAAGTAGATCATCTGAGTTTTGGTCATATTTATGCTGAAATCTTTTTCTTAAACTGATTGAACAGTCTTGTGATGTTAAAAGTATGTAGAATGTGAACTGCTTTGGCTTTTATCCATCCCTTTGCTTCACATGGGTACAGACAGACACACGGGTCACCATGAATACTGTATAGGGGCACATCATTTGAAATTGTTTCACTTAACAGTGGCAGTTAAGTCTAATGAAATGGTTCTAAAAGAGCCAATAATGCAAGGATCTGCAAGAGATGCCTAATAGATGGCTCCTGTAAAATCATGTCAATGAAAGCATCTATTATATTCCAGGTGATTGCTGGAGGCAACTATGATGTTGACTGTTTTGTGACGGATCCGATGAATAATGTTCTGTATGAAGAAAGGAAGAAACAGTATGACAGTTTCACCCATACAACAACTCTAAAGGGTGTCTACAAGGTCTGCTTCAGCAATGAGTTCTCCACCTTCTCCCATAAGACGGTTTATTTAGACTTCAGAGCTGGTGAAGAGATACCACTACTGCCTGATATGAATAAGGCAACCGCGCTTACACAGGTAGGATATGCACACACACACACACACACCTGGCTATTTCAATTGCTCAGATAACATTTTTATAGCCTTGTTCATGTCTTTAATGTTATTCATGGAAAATTACAAAAAAATGAAATTTGAATAATTATAATGTGATTATTTGTGTAAAACTATACTTATTCATATTAATTAAAAATACGGTGTCTGTGTAAAATACACAGGAAATGATTGTTGATGACAATGTTTCTCCTGGTTTCACAGATGGAATCAGCGTGTATGTCCATCCATGAGATTTTGAAGGTGGTGGCAGAGTCTCAGACGTGGTACCGCCTACGAGAGGCCCAGGACCGCATTAGGGCAGAGGACCTGAACGAACGTGTGTCTTACTGGTCCATTGGAGAAACCGTTATTGTATTTGTGGTCAGCATTGGCCAAGTTCTCATGCTCAAAAGCTTCTTTAGTGAGAAGAAAACCAGTGCAGCCACCAGCACATAGACTGCTTTTGGTTAACTTTCCAATATCTCGCAATGCATCTTCCACATTCTACCACTTGGCAAAGTCTTTCCCTCTTTTCTTGGAAGCTGGTTAATACTACCAATTACAATAAAAGCAAGCACACTTCACTTTCATTTGGGCTTCAGACAAAAATGAGTGGCCACAACAATCTTATTATAGTACAATTAAATAATGGCAGTAAAATACTTGCTGGGTATTCTAAGGCCACTGTATTGGATATTTAAGCCTGTGGGATCATTTTTTCGTTTTGAAAGTTTGAAAAGCCTTTTTAATGTTATGCACTGTAAACCAAAGAGGCCTTTGTTAGTAAACTTTGTTTAACTTTCAACCTTTTAGTTCTGTTTTCAGTCACTTATTAAAATCTAGCTTAGTCATGATATTTTAAGGAGAAGATCTCAGGATATGGAAATTGTTTACAGTCTTTAAAATATGTCTGTTACAAAATCTGTAATTTTCAAAACAGTTTAGATTCAGATTTTCTTTTGAATCTAAACTGTTCACTGAGTTTGACTTTTGGTTATTGTAATTTCAGATTGTAGAAAATGCTACACCAGAGACATGTGCTTGTCATTCAGAATTTCTTCACTGTCTGAACAAAACCTTGTATCTACATTTGAACCTGTAAAGTTGCTGTAAGATACAAGGTTTTATTCTGACAGACGCTTTGTTCTCATGGACCTGGCAGCTTTGTTTTTGATGTGGTCGTATGATTCGATCAAGCCCATGGTAAGTGGACCAATGACTCTAATACATGCTTTTCCACGACATGAATATGTTCTCAAGAGAAGAAAGCAAACAATAAATGTACTTTGTATTGTTTAAGGTATAATGTGTTTGGATGACTAATAAAAACAATATAGTTAAAAATGATATTTTGTTATATTGTAAAGTACTGTCCTACTTTTGCTGAGCACGCCGGGAAAGTGTGACACCTTTTAAAAGTATTATGACCGTCTGTTGACACATTTTTAAGGTGAATCTGGTGGCCACTGCAGAATGTAACCGTTAATAGTGTTTTAAGCGAGGATATTTTATGCTAAGCCTAATCCTGCATGGATCAATGGTAGCTTGTCTTATTGAGGCCTGCTCTGCTGACAGAACAAGTGAAAATCGTTTTAGGTCTGCATGCTTTATATATTGTATGAATGTGCTGTAAAGCAAACCGTGCTGCATGTGCCTGTAATTCATCAAAACACTGGCATTAATACCTTTTAGTAAAATGGCTCCTTAACCAGTTAGAGACAATGCACAGAAAGAAATTACAACTGAAGGCGAGAGGAGAGAATAAAAGTGGGAGTGGAATCAACGCAAAGGCCCTTGACTTCTAATGATTGTAGTTGCTGGTTGTTATTAGGACCGTCTCTATTGGCTGTAGTGCCTCTATCAGGGGGATAGTAGCCTAGTGGGTAAGATACATGTCTGTGAACCATTGTGTCCTTGAGCTAAAGACTGTCTCTGTAACTAACGGCTGTAATGGCTGTTTTCCTTTAATGATGATTAAAACAGTTGGGACAGTAAAACAGTGAGTTATAGATCAATAACATCTTCACAAAAAGCCACATAAAGACTCAAGAACATGAATATATAGCTATTGACATGGTCCCTCGGTGCGCTTGCCAAAATGTGTCCCATTTTGGATTATTTGACTCTAAGGCTTGGAAGAATCCGTATACTCTGAATTCCCTTTATGCTGGTGGGTCAATAATGAACGGCGATTCAATGAATCAGATTAGGGAAAAACTGAGAGCCTTCTCACGGCATCGGACGCGCTGTCCCTAATCTGATGACTAATCCTGCGTTTTTATTCCTTTTATGTGTTCACGAACAACCTTGTGGTGTGTATGACTGATAAATCTGTCGTCCTGGTTGGCTGGTCGGGGGTCAGTCAGACACTGGCTTCCCCAGCAGATGAGTATGTGCGCCTCACCCCCCGCAGGACCGAGCTGAATGAATATGAAAAGGCTTCAGTGCTGGATGGTGCTGTGCAGGGCGCTGGGCTCTCTCAGCCTTCACATCAAACCACAGCGGAGGACCACATCACATAACGGGCCGGGAGACAGCTATGACCGGACGTCACCTCACACGTCTTCTACCGTGCAGGTGTTTGACCAGAGGGACACTGCTCTGTTACTACTGACATGTTGCGCGTAGCTTAGTGTCCCCGCGTCCTCGCAGCAGCCCGGGCCGGACACGATGTTCAGCCGACTGATGAGCGGCAGCGTTCGGAGTCTGGATCGGGAATTCAACTGCACGGTCCGGCTCCTGGACGACACAGAGTACACCTGCACGGTCCAGGTCAGTTTTGCCATATTTTCATGAAAAGACTGTAACTGCGGTCGCGGTCGCACGGGTTTCCCGCGCTGGAGCCGCGGCTGGTGAGGTCGCGCTCTGGGGGAAGCATTTTTGTGCATGTCGGGATGATTCGCCGTGGTCCAAAGTGAGGACGCTGCCTTTTGTCTGCATTGCGCTTCTGGCAGCGTTAAGATGGTGATTTAATGTTTTGTTAATAAAGACAGTGGGACATTAGTCCGAAAAACGCGGGCTTTAATTCCCACAGTCCACTGACGGACACACGGCAACAAAGAGAGACATGTATTCATCTTTACACGCATACACACACAGAGCAGGACACCTCTGTCGTCACTGGCTGTTTGCTTCATGCCCTCTCTGCTGTTACACTGGGAAGCTCATTATGGTTTTAGCTGTCATGCTTCCAGCAGTTGTAGTCAGGCTGAGTCACAGTCTTTCCTCAGCTGGCAAGGGCAGACCTTTTCAAAATGCAGAGCTTTTATGGAGCTGGCAAAGAGATTAAAGCAATCCCTGTTGCATCCATGCACCCCATTGATAACGCATTTGGCAATGATTTAGAAAGTATTGTTTGCCATTTTCTTTCATTTACACATTTTCAGATTAACATTCACATTTCCTGAATTTCAATTCCTTACTGCATGTGAGAAAACTCGCCAAGACTCACTGAACCACATCCCTTTCCACAAGAAGTAATGACCCGGTAATGAACAGGAATGTGTCTACAGACCTGTCTGACCTGTCAGCAATTTACAGTTTTAAATCGCTGACCGGTCGGAGCGGTCAAGTTCATCTCGTACCACAACTACAGCTACAGCAATACAACCACCGGCGTTTTGGAACAGTGGCGCCTGTAAAGAAGTGAGAGGTTAGGCAGCAAGTGAGTGGTCCGTTTTGAAGCTGATGTGTTGAAAGCAGGAGAAATGGGCCCAGATCTCCCATCTCCAACAACGGTATTCCAGGTATGCAGTGGTTATTACCTGCCAAATGTTGTCCATGGAAGGACCGTTGGAGAACCAGCGACAGGACCATGTGTGCTCAAGGCTTATAGCTAGTTTTGCTCGTTCCAGTCCCTAGAAGAGCTGCTGCAGGCCGTGATAGAAAGGTATTAGAACACAATGCGTCACAGCTTGTTGCGAATGGTGCCCATGCTGACCCCTGTCAAAAGCACAGTGGACATGTCCACATCAGAACTCCTGGAGCGAAGGAAGAAGGTGGTCTGGTCTGATGAATCCCGTTTTTTTTACATCATGTGGGCAGCCTGGTGTGTCTGTTTTGCTTACCTGGGGAAGGAATGATGCCATGCTGCTATGTGGGACGTTGGCAGAGGCAGTGTGATGTTCTGGGCAATCTTCTGCTTGGAACAGTTACCACCTACCAAACATTGTTTAAGACCATGTACAGCCCTTTATGGCAAAGGTGTTTCCTAACGGCAGTGGCCTCTTCCGGCAGGATAACGCACCTTTCCATACTGCAAACACTGTTCAGGAATAGTTTGAGGAACACAACAATCAATCATGGAGGCACCACCTCTCAGCTTATAGGACAGCTTAGTTCAGCACACTGTGGACTGCGTAGCTCGATGGGTCTGAGTAGGGGGTTTAATATTGCGGCTGATTGGTTTAGGTACCTTATGACTCATAAAAACTGGATTCCATCCATTTAGGGAGATTACAGTTCAGTGCCCAGCTTGGATTTCAGGGCTGAAGTTAAAAGGTGTGCAGAAAACCCTGAGGAGGCTCTCCACTGAGGGTGCTTATGAACACGATCAGATGTTTTGAAGTGTCTGGGAATGTCAGTCTCCAACCATGACATTCCATCGTCCTTGGAATCCTAGGTGATGCTGTGGTCTCCATAGCAACAGACTGATTCCATCACCGGTCTCCAGCTGCTCCTGCTCTACTCAGACTGGAGGCAGACAGGAAATGTGTGTGTACATACACACACACACACACACACACACATATATATACATATATATATATATATATATATACCGTTAACACAAAAAATCATTTTAATTTGAGTGATCATTGTTTTTTTGGGCTCCTGAGTGCTTTAAGTCAGGCTGGTGTTTGCGGGGGTCAGGTGTTATATGGACACAAATATAGCTGACCCTTACGCTAACACCAAGTCTGTATCTAATATACTGTATCTATACATCTGTATTCTGATACATAGACTTTCATATAGAGTTGATCCCCTTTACAGCTGCCGTCATGGTTCTGCCCCCATGCTCTAGACCAGTGGTTCCCAACCTTTGTCTTTGAAGCCCCCCTTGCCTGTGTCCAAGGCAAGCCAGGCCCCCCAACTCCTACCCCCATAGGAGCGAAAAAAGAATAAAGTGAATAATACA
>JBBJLR010099057.1:0-10123 GCA_037577145.1 Brachypetersius gabonensis | reverse complement strand
TCTACGGTTTGTCATTTGAAAGTACACCATCCTAACACCACTTACTATTATCGAGTATCTTTATAAACATTATACCCTATCATACCAACGTAGACGTAACAGTAAGGAAGTAGGTCAAGGTCAAGTCCAACCCGTACAGGTTAAAGTGCAGGATATTATGGAGTTTCCTGTCCCGTGCACTCGACGAGAACTCTGGGGATAGCGGGGTACTACCGGGGATTTTGTCCTAATTTCTCCACGGTAGTATCTCCTCTGACAGCCCTTCTGAGTCCCTCTCAGCCATTCAACTGGTCTATTGCCTGTGAGTACGCGTTTAACTCTATAAAGTGCTTGTTAACCGATGCACCTGCGTTGAGTGCACCTGATTTAGCTAGGTCTTTTAAATTAGAGGTAGACGCTAGCTCGGTTGGTGCTGGTGCTGTCCTGTTACAGGACGATATTGAGGGTATTGAACACCCTGTTGGGTATTTCTCTAAGAAATTCAATAAATACCAGTTTAATTATTCCACCATAGAAAAGGAGACCCTTGCTTTGTTGTTCTCTCTCGCTCCCACTCTCGCTCTGTCTCTACAAATTATGACACACAGGTGATTCTACTGCTGATGATTAGCGCTCGAGATTCATCCGTCAGCTGCAGACACGGTCCTTGCGCGCCGATTGGTGGACTGCCAGCGACATCCCGCCTTCAACCTCTCGCTGATTGGTTGATCAGACTGAACGTCTGTGATTGGACCTGCGTCCCGTGGAGTCCCGCCTTTCCACGTTAAAAGGACCAGTGGCCTCAGATGAAAAGAGAAGGAGATGGTGGAGAGAATTGGAGACTTTGTGAACTTTGATAAGACTGATGTGTACTTTTGTTTAGTGTTTGTAGTGATTACCTTTTGTATTTGTATCCAGTCCTTTGTATTTAGTAGTCCCCTCGTCCTTCCCAGGTTGGAACCCGTTTGTGTAAGTGTTTTGTGAGTACTGACTAAAAGGCAGACACCCTTTGTATGTTTTGTGTAGTTAGTGGGAATTAGGTAGGCAGGTTTAGGGATTTTTTTGTTGTGTTCATTCCTTTGGTGTTGTCTTTTCTGTCTGTATTCTTGTCAGAGTCCAACCTGTTCGTTTGTTGTAAATTTGTTGTAAATAATTGTAAATACTCATGTATATTTGTTTTGAACATTGGTATTTATTCAGATAAACTTGTAAATAGCACTCCCCTTTGGTTCACGGCTGGTCTTTAGGTGTACTTCCCATCACCTTTAACCCTTTTCATACCTCTAGACATAACAACCTGTTTCCTGTATTTATAGTCACCGTGAGTCATTTCCGGTGCCTGTTGATGTCACATGACCTGGTGTGTGTGACAGTATCCCCCCCCTCCAGGACTGGCACCAGACGATCCAGGCTGCGAGGATACCCGGCGACAGTAGCCCGGATGAGCGCAGGATCCAAGATGAACCGGCCAGGAACCCAGGACCATTCCCCCGGACCGTAGCCTTCCCAATCGACCAGGAACTGGGTGCCACGACCACGGCATCATGAGTCCAGGATCCGCAGGACCGGGTAGATGGGACCACCGTCGTCTGGGGAGACAGAGGAGAGAAGTGAACAGGTTTGAGCTGAGATGCATGGAAAACAGGATGTACCTTGAGAGAGTCAGGGACCAGGAACCGGAAAGGGACAGGGTTTATGCGATAGGGCCCCAGGAACCAGGACGAGAGCTTTTTTGAGTCCGTATGCAGGTGAATGTGGCAAGAGGAGAGGTAAACCCTGTCACCAACGTGGAACAGCTGTCTCAGAGGGTGCTGATGGCCGTGCTGCCGTACATACCAGGCGTTGGCTGCGACGATGGATCTCCTGGCGCTGGTCCACAGCCACTGGCACCTGCAGACCAATCGTTGGGCCAACGGGACGTCGACCTCCGGTTCCTGATGGGAGAAGACCGGAGGTTGGAACCCATGACACACCTCGAAGGGGCTCAGTCCGGTGGCAGAGGATTGGTGAAGATTATGCGACAGTTCCGTCCAGACGAGGTAGTCGGCACAGGAGCACTGATGATCGGAGGTGAAGCATCGTAGGAAGCGCTCCAGCTGTTGATTTGTCCGCTCCGTCTGACCGTTCGTCTGAGGATGGTATCCAGACGAGAGGCTGATGGTTGAACCGATCAGACGGCAGAAAGCCCGTTATGAAGTCCAGGGCGATGTGCAACCAGGGACGTTTGGGTACTGGCAAGGGCTGGAGGGGGTCCCCCGCACGTGAGTTGGACGTCTTCGCCATTGCGCAGACCGTGCAGGCACGGACGTAGGCGCAGAAGTCCTTCTTCATGCCTGGCCACCAAAAGGCATGCTGGAGGAAGGTGATGGTACAGGTGGTTCCAGGATGGCCAGTCAGGGCGGAATTGTGAGCCCAGTGAGGGGCCTCCTGGCGTACACGGGTTGGTAAATATAGTCGACTGGCGAGTGTTTCCGCAGGAGAAGGTTCCGAGGCCTGTTCCTGGCGGACCCTGTCTTCCAACCCCCACCGGAGGGGAGCGACGATGCCTTGCTGCGAGAGGACGGCTCCTACGCCCACATTGGAGGCGTCCACCTCGACAACGAAAGCCTTGGACTGATCACGATGAATAAGGACTGGTGCAGTAGTGAAGAAGTGGCAGAGTTGGTGAAA
Organism: Brachypetersius gabonensis; assembly: GCA_037577145.1. Lineage (NCBI taxonomy): Eukaryota > Metazoa > Chordata > Actinopteri > Characiformes > Alestidae > Brachypetersius > Brachypetersius gabonensis. The sequence goes on along the minus strand of JBBJLR010099057.1, from coordinate 7,474 downwards.
GGCAGCGATGGCATCGGAGGTGAGATGAAAAGGGCCGGTCAGGGGTCTGGTGAGGACAGTAAGAGGCGCCGCAACCGAACTGAAGCCCCGGATATATCGCCAATAGAAATTGGCGAACCCCAAAAAGCGTTGAAGCTGCTTAAGCAAAGTGGGTAGGGGCCACGAACGCACAGCATCCAGCTTCTGAGGATCCATGGCCACGCCGTGGGAGGAGACGACATAACCAAGAAACGTGGTGGTGTGCTGATGGAAGGCACATTTCTCCAACTTACAGAACAGTTGGTGGGCCACCAACCTCTAACACTGCCCGGACATGCTTTTGAGTAGACACTGCCCGGACATCATGAGATGAGAAGGAAGAGGAGTTGAAGCAGTGGTTTGGACTTGGGTGGCGGCCTGGGGAGGATCCGCTGGTTCCGCGGGCAGTGCTAGGAGAGCCTGCTGCAGGATAGTCACTTCGCCATGAAGATTGTATGTCTCTGTGCAAAGAGCCGTGACTTCCTGCTGCAAAGCCATGATCTCGGCCGCCTGCTTTCCCAGCATATTCCACAGACGCGCCACGTCCGCTTGGCTCAGGGACACAGACATTCTGTCACGATCGGAGCAGGAAATGACTGGACCTTTGCCCAAATGTTGCGTGGTGGAAGAGCCCAAGCGTAAGAGTACGAGAGTGCAGGTAAGCCACACGGTTTGATCTGAGAACGCTCCGATAGAGACTCGCACCAACGAATCTGCGTTCTTACACACACACAGGTAGAGAGAGAGAGAAGCTCAGGAGAGCCAGGTTACTCACGGTACCGGAGATACTTAGGAGATGACACGTAGGGCATATGAAGTAGGACTTCAATGTCTGTGTGATGTGTGGTTATCTGTTTCCTGTATTTATAGTCACCGTGAGTCATTTCTGGAGCCTGTTGACGTCACATGACCTGGTGTGCGTGACAAACTTTAAATCATGGGGAAAACTTTATAAAGGATAAAAGGATACTGATTTACCAGAAAATGTTTGAAAGCTTTAGAAATAGGACTGCGAAGGACTCTGCAGATCTCATTGCAAGAGAGAGAGAGTTCCACCACTGGGGAGCCAAGACCGAAAAGAGTCTAGATGCATGTCTTCCTCTTCTTTTGAGCAATGGTGGTTCAAGACGAGCTGTGCTTGATGCCCTGAGAGGATGAGAAGTGAGACGCTGCTTGATCAGTGCAGACAAGTAAGGAGGTGCAAGCCCATTCTTAGCCTTGAAAGTAAGTGTTAAGGTTTTGAACTTAATGCGAGCGGCCACAGGGAGCCAGTGAAGGTTCTGTAGTAGAGGCATAGTATGTGAGAATTTAGGAAGATTGAAGACTAACCTTGCAGCTGCATTCTGAATCAGCTGAAGTGGTCTCGTTACTTTCATTGGCTGTCCAGCCAGAAGAGAGTTGCAGTAGTCCAGCTTAGAGACGATCAGAGACTGGACGAGTAACTGTGTGGCTTCCGTGGTGAGAAAGGGTCGGATTCTTCTGATATTGTACAGAAAGTATCTGCATGTCCTGGAGAGGTGGTCAACATGCGACAGGAATGAAAGTTTGTCGTCCAACATGACACCCAGATTTCTTACCTCCTTTGAGGGGATGATAACAGAGTTTTCAAAAGAAACTGTGAGGTCGTGGCTTGGTGATGGAACCCCATTGATGAAAAGCAGCTCAGTCTTGCTGGGATTCAACTTAAGGTGGTGGGCCACCATCCAAGAGGAAATGTCAGCCAGGCAGTCTCAAATCGAGACCTGATCATCACTGGAAGGGAAAGAGAGGAGTAGTTGAGTGTCGTCTGCATAAAAGTGGTAGGAAAAACCGTGTGAGGCTATTACATCCCCAAGAGAACCAGTATATAGAGACAAGAGAAGTGGTCCAAGGACCGAGCCCTGAGGTACACCAGTGGACAATCTTTGTGGGGCAGACTGGGAGCCTTGCCATGCTACCTGGTACTTCCAGTCATCAAGGTACGATTCAAACCATTGCCAGGCTGTGCCAAATATCCCAAGGCTGGAGAGAGTAGCCAAGAGGATCTGATGATTAAGGCAGAAGACAGGTTGGTTGATCTAGCTGCATGAAGCTCTTCAGAGACGGCTAGGAGTGCCGTTCCAGTAGAGTGCGCAGCCTTGTACCCGGACTGGTGAGGATCCTGAAGTCTGTTTTGAGAAAGAAAGATGTTAAGTTGGTTATAAGCAGCCCGTTCCAGGACTTTCGAAAGGAAGGAGAGAAGAGATACTGGTCTGTAGTTGATATCTGAGGAGTCCAGCATGGGTTTCTTCAGAATCGGTGTGACCACTGCAGACTTGAAAGCAGATGGGACGTGGCCAGTTGTTAAGGAGGCATTGATGATGTAGGCGATGTGCAGGATAAATTCTGAAGACATCATCTGGATCGTACTCGACGGGACAGGGTGGAGCGGGGATGTGGTTGGTTTGCTGGACATCAGAAGCGATGCCACATCATCAAGAGAGAGGTGAGAAGGCAAGAAACTGGGTAGCATTGGCCTCTCTCTGGCTGACAGGCGGCTTGATGATTGGTGGGAAGGATCTGCTAATGTCCTCAAACTTCGCATCAAAGAACACAGCAAAGTCTTCAGGTGAGAGAGCTGAAAGAACAGGGAGAGATGGAGACTTAAGAAGAGACAAAAATGTAGTAAACAGCTTTCGAGGATTGGATGCAGATTCTTCAAACTTCATCCTGTAGAAGGAACTTTGCAGAAGTTAAATCCCAATTCCCCAGTGGAAATTACGACATGAGTGAAGTCAGTTTCTAGTATTTACCATAATTTACATAGGATGTGAAGGCACCATATGCAGGAGGATGGACTGCATGCTGTGATATGCCCTCATCAACATGGAGAATTTGCCTTAAATGATCTTAAATCTACATGCACAAATCTACATGCACTTAAATCTACAATCTACAATGACTCCTTGAAAACCGTTATTAGCTGAAAACTGTTCACCTTAGACAAAAGTAATGGGACACCAGGGCGATGTGAACAGTTTTTGGGGGTTATTATGGGAAACGAGGGTTTGTTGGAACACAAGATATAAATAAAATGGAGTACAAGATATAAATAAAAAATTCCATTAAATGAACATTGTTTACTAAAATCAAGTCACAAGTCTAAAATCAAGTCACAAGTCTTTCTTTGTGCAACTTAATTGCGACTCGAGTCCCAACCTCTGACACATACAAATCTTCAGACACTTTAAAGAGTAAACAATGGAACTTAGCTAAACAATAGTCAATCACACCATTGTCAACATTATGGAATAGAAACATACACTGTACTGTGCAGATATGTACATATGTTCACATTTGTAACACTCAGACCTGAATAAAGTTTGAGTGAGATTTGTTTGAGTGTGTTAGCTTAAACATATCTAACCCTGTCTTCAGTATTTTAAGTTCAGTATTTTACAATTTTACAATTCAGTATTTCAATTTAATCAATTAAATTGTATTTATATAGTGCTGTTTACAACCAGGTTGTCATAACGCAGCATAGTCCAGGTCCGAGCCCCTAGTGAGTGAGCCAAAGGCAACAGAGGCGAAGAAAAACTCCCTCAGCTGAAGGAAGAAACCATGGGAGGAACCAAGACTCAAAAGGGGAACCCGTCCTCCTCAGGTTGACCCAGTGAGAAAGGAATGAGAATAGTAAATAAATAACAAGAGAAGGCCTTGGTGAACAAGAATATAGGCAGATAGGCCCTTTATGGCTAACAGAGTTTGTTTGACTAAGTGTTCAGAGATGTAAATATATTTGGAAGAGGAACTGAGAGTCCGTAGTCCAGAAACATCAGGACGGACAATCTGGGCTTTAGGCAGCGGTTGAGGAAGGGCCTGAATGGGGCTGGGACCGATCAAGGGCAATTTCCCACAGTGATCAGTCTGGCAAACATACAGCAGTTCCCTTCACAGAAAACAGAGGAGAGAGATAGTTCTGTTAAATTTGCAGAGGATTATTTATATCTGTCAGGAATGCAAGTTAAGACATCTAGAAAGGGCAGAACCGAGAGGTATGATGGGTATGAGTGCACCCTGAGACACCGGCACCTCCACTCCACCATCACAAACCTGAGTGAACGTAAAGCTAGGTGGGGCGGCAACAGCAGTGTCCCAGTTAACTTGAATTCTCTATGCCCACCGAGAAGCCTGACTAAACTAGTTTTCTGCACTTAAAAACTGAGACTGTGTCTGAGTCCTGAATGTTGTTTGGTATAGCATTCAAGAGCTTGAGGGCTATATATGAGAATAATCTTCCCCCTGAAAAAGCTTTCACAATTCTGGGTACAAGTAAGTAGTCAGCACCTTGAGAGCTGAGTGACCGTAGAGGTTCATAGTAGGAGATAAGTTCACAGAGGTAATCACACAAAGGCTTTATATGTCATTCACAGAATTTTGTAGTCAATATGAAATTTAATCAGAAGTCAATGAAGATATTATTGGGTGAATTTCCTGGTTCTGGTGAATACTCTAGCTGTCGCGTTCTGAACGAATTGAAGCTTGTTTTTGTTTTTGTTGGAGCAGCCTGACAAGAGGCTGTTACAATAATTGAGTCTGGTAGTAACAAAGACGTGGACTCGTTTTTCTGCATCATGGAGACATCATGCACTTCTTAACACTTCTTCTTAACACTTAACTTCTTAGTAATGTTTCGTAGATGAAAGCTAATTTAGTAATGGTACTTATATGAGTGTCGAATGAAAGATCAGGATCCATAGTGACACAGAGATTCTTTACAGTTAACCCGGGAGAGGCTGTGGAGATCAGTGCGTTTCTTTAAGCAGGCTTGTAGGTAGAGCATTTTGAAGAGAGAATAATTGCAGAAAGTTCTGTTTGTGTGACTGGAGTGAAATTTGTCAGTTTCTCAACTACAGTATCTGTGTGTGCTGAATCTGGTGGCAAATGCAGTTGAGTCGAATTTCTAGACTGAAATTCTTGTCTAATTAATTCTACTTTATTATTAAAAAGTCAATAAAAACACCACTAGTAAGATTTGCAGGAACCCGTGGTTCTGCAACTGCCTGATTCTTAGTTAGTTTAGAAATTATAGTAAACAGAAATTTCTTACTTTTCTGTTTAGTTTGGGGTGGACAGACACAGCCTTGATATTATGGGATGTAGGATGAAACCTAGATGACAACTCAAGGCAGCTAGCAGACGTTCGGTGAAGCCGGTTTGTCTGCCTCCTGGCCCAGCACTGGTTTGTCAGGCGTGAATACCTGAACTGTGCTATGCTTCAGGAGATGAGAGCAGCGCCCTCTCACGAAGGGTGGATGTGGGGGATACAGGCAGAGGAGAGGTACAGGTTTGCTTCTAATGCCTCTAGGTCTTTCACATCTCAACATTTCATGCTTTAAATTCCACTCTGTTACTGTAACACACCCGTCTAAACTCCATATCATTGTCCTTTATCATCCACCTGGTCCTCTAGGTAACTTAATTGATGAACTGGATGTCCTTCTGAGTTCGTTTCTGGATGATGACTCAACACTCATCCTGCTTGGTGACTTCAATCTCCCAAGTCACAATATGCAGACCTGTTTTGGCCTGACCCTTGGCTAATCTCCACCGACTCACAAAGCAGGCAACACTCACTCTATTCACCAGATCACTTCCCATGCTAAACATACTGTCTATTCCTCTACATGCCACTGACCATCATCTTCTATGTTTCAAATTCCCTCTTCAAACCTGCTAATCTCTACCCCCGCGTGCAGCACCTACGCCTGCCTGCATCAGTCTGTCTTCCTTATCTCTGTTCTCTCTCCCATTATCTATTCTATCCTCCTTACCTCCACCAAACTCTACTAACCCCAGTCCATCTACTGTTGAATCACCACACATGACCTTCTCTCATCTCTCCACAGCACATTTAACAAACTCTGTCCCTTATCTTCCAGACTGAAGTGCGTCCCTCCCCTGGCTCCATGGCTGTCTGAGGTCCTGTGAAGTAACCAAAGGGAACTAAGAGTAGCTGAGAGAAGATGGAGGAAAACGCTTAAGAAAAGTGACCTCATCTCTTATTGCTCTCTCCTATTTAATTTTGCTAAAGACTTAACTTCTGCTAAGTCTTCCTTCTTCAGAGCCAAATTTGAAGAATCTTTTAATCACTTCTCAAATCTTCTTCTCTCCCTGTATCTCTAGATCTCTCACCAGAAGACTCTGCAAAGTTCTCTGCAAAGATCGACAACATTGGGGCATTCTTTCCTCCTACCACCACACTGCCTGCCACACAGAGACCAGAAAACGTGGTCCAGTTTCATGCCTTCTCACCGCTCTCTTCTGAGGAAGTTTCACTTCTCCAGACATTCAGCAGACCTACCATGTATCCGCGTGACCCTCTCCCATCGAGCACTCTTCAGATTATATAATCAGATCTCATTCCACACATCACTTACATAATCAATGGTTTCTTGACGACTGGGCACGTTCCATTCCTCTTTCAAGTCTGCTGTGGTCACTCTGATTCTGAAGAAACCATCACTGTTTTTTATATCACTTCTACACTGATGATACCCAACTTATTCTCTTTTTCCCTTCCAATGATAACCAGCCCAACACCTCAAGCTGAACCCCAGCAAAACCGAGCTCCTTTTCATCAAAGGGAGTCTCAGTTATCACCCCTTCTACGAAGGTAAGAAATCTTGGTGTTATCACCACTTGGTGTTAGATGAAGATCTGTCTTTCTCAACGGAGACATACAGATACCTTCTCTACAACATCAGAAGAATCCAACCCATCCTCACCACAAAAGCTACAGATTCTCATCCAGTCCCTGGTTGTCTCCAAACTGGACTACTGCAACTCTAAGTTCACTCACACCACACCTTTACTAAGCAACATTCACTGGCTCCCTTTGGCTGATCGTGTTAAGTTCAAATCCTTAAAACTTGCTTTCAAGTCCATAAATAGACTTGCACCCCCATACATAACAGCATTGATCAAACAACATGTCACTTCTCTTCCTCTCAGGGCTTCAAGCGTGGCTCGTCTTGAGCCTCTGCTGCTCAAAAGAAGAGGAAAACATGCATCAAGACTCTTCTCAGTCAGAGTCCATTGCTGTCTTCAAGCATCGCCTGAAGACCCACCTCTTCAAGGAGCACCTCGGTGACTAACTACATCTCGTATTCGACTGCTTACTTAAAAAAAAAAAAGAAAAAACACTTCCTTTGTCTCCTCTTGACTTTTCTATGACTTATGTTGTTCCAATATTGTTTGGCAGGTGTTGGCTAATTATTATTTGACAGATGTTGTATAGGTGCATTGAATGTGCAGTATTTCGGTTAAATATTTGACATGGATTTAAGCTGTTTACAGGTTTAAGAAATCTGTGGACTACTTGAGCACTGATGTACGCTGCTCTGGATAAGAGCGTCAGTGTCACGGTATGCATGGGGACCGTGGCGTGGAAGGACAGGGAACCGGAACACAAGGACATGTTTAAGGGAAACAG
>JBBJLR010099027.1:0-10124 GCA_037577145.1 Brachypetersius gabonensis | reverse complement strand
CCCCCGCCCCCCCCCCCCCCCCCCCCCCCCCCCCTCCCCCCCCCCCCCCCTCCCCCCCTTCAAAACACTAAAATACGAGGACAATACAGAGAATGCTGATCCGCATAAAACTGAGGGGTTACTGTATATATAACACGTATGACCCCATAGTATATCGAAAACACTGTGAGTCGGGACACATTGTTTGAGTAAAACATGTTTGAGTCTCTGGAGCAGGGTTGCAAAATTCCAGAAATTTTCAAAAGGAAACTTTTCATGGGAATTAACAGGAATTTATGGGAATTAACGTCAATAAACTGGAAGTTTGGGAATATAAATCATAGTTGGTAAAAATATATTGTAGCATAATCAAAGCTAATGCAAGCACGATCATTTCTAGAATTCTGAACTACTGAAGCTACTTTTCTAAGCCCACAGAGCAGATACAGACTACTGAAGCCATGCAATGGTGTTAAAGTTTAACTAGCAACTATTAAATCAAAATGTATTCATACAGTAGCTAACTGCTAACTGGTAAACCTGACATGTTAAATGCTAGCTACCACAATTTTACTAAAGATGCTAGCTTATCATGATGCTAGCTACTATAAATGTGACGCAGTTTCTTCTGCCTTCTTCTGGCCATTCCAGTTGTTCAGCTAGCTAGCTACATATCTGCATTGCAATGCATTAGTGTTTTTCACACATTTTTTGAGATCTTATTGTCATAATTTTTTGTCATCAACAAACGCCACTTAAACCATCCAATGTATGGAGGCATTTCACACCATGGAAAGTTTCTGGAACTTTACAAGGAGGCCAAATTCCACCATCCTTAAAAACCAAACACAAAGCCTGTCACTGTTTGTGGATTAAATCTCAATAAATGCTAACTTCTAATGGTTTAACTGAGCTGCATGCAGTTGCACATGTATAAACAGATCAATCAAAACTAAATGTCTAGGACATGTGCAAAACCTTTTATTGTAATGGTAATGTAATGTAATTATTTGTCATAATGATGTTTGCAATTGTGTTTTTATTACTAATTGTCACCTAACTGTATTTTGTCTAGATTCAGAATTGCAAATGTCTAGCATAACTGCACCACATTCATACGGACGTTTGAATCTTGGATAAATGAACGCACTTTGAACTCCACAGGTGTTTTTGTTGCGTTTTGTATCTGCGCTTTATTGATTTCAGTGAGGCGTTACACTGGCGTTCGTCTGATGCTTTAGTTTTCAAGTATTCAACCTGTGGGGGCAGAAATTATTCTATCGTCTTGATTTGTAGTTCAACATTGAAAACAATATTTTATTCTTTTGTTAAAACTTACAATCGACATGATCCTCCTGATATGGCGCCACAGTCGCCTTGTGCTGAAATAATAAAAAAGTCTATATGGATTTTTTTTTGTCTAAGGAGTGTTTTACTAAAATGAACGATAAAAATGGCGATTACAATATATATTCTTAAAAATCGAATGATAATTTTGAAAAATACATATCACTTGACTGCACTTTGAGTGGTCTGGAAAAAAGTATTGGGACGCATGACCATTACACCAACAAGGACTTTGGGACTCTCCGTTCCAGTTTATCCCAAAGGTGCTGGATGGGGTTGATGTCAGGACTCTGTGCGGCCAGTTAAGTTCTTCCACACAGAACTCCTCCAGCAATGTCTTTATGGAGCTCACTTTGTGCACTGGGACACAGTCACGCTGGAATAGAAAAGGTTCTGTGATGGATAGACAACAAGCAATATCTACCAAACATTGTCCATGGAAGGACATACAAACCTGAACAAAACACAGTGAATGTAGTGACAGTCCATCACAAATAACGTCTTTTTCTACAGTCAGATGAACATGCGATGCTAGTCTCTAAATCACTGAAATGCTAGATTTGCTACCCCTAAGTGCTTCTGTCCTAAAAGACACCCTGTCCAAGTCAGAAGACCTGCTGCTACTGCTGACATGTGGATGTTTCTAGCTACTTTTTAGGTAGCACTAACATGCCACTACAGAGTCTCTACAAGGTACAAGCATGGTTCAAATTACAGGGGGTACTGGAGGGTACTGTACCCCCGGATCAAGACCCAGACCCCACCAAAACAGCCAAAATAGCAGTTTGGGAGGGGTGTTTCTTAACAGTGTAAGGAAGGCAGTACCCCAAGGGGTAATTCACACTCTGGGTACAAGAGCATTAGCCCAGCACTCAAAGCCACACTTGACACTGCTAACACAAAGCTAAATAAATAGCTGTCAATAGCTATAATGCATTATTTATCAATGACTTCTTCAATATTTCACTTTGCTGTCACACAGAATGGCCAAAACAACCTGATTAAAACTTCAAAGGAAGCTTAGACAGTCCCTTATCTCTGTTAAAGATTCACAACAAAGGGAGTCTGAATACAGAGTCGTGCTGAAACCGTTCCTGCTCAACAGCTGTAATGCAGCACCGTCTAACTAATGGGTAGTATCTGAAGGATAACAGGCACATAGGCTCGAATAACACAGCAAGGAGAAACAGAGAGAAATGGCTGGAGCTGAGTGCATCCTTTTTGCCTTGACTTCTGCAGAAAACCGAAACCAATCAACCACTGTGGTTCAAAGGCTTGGATTTCACACACCATCAGAAGGAATGCCTTTTCCCTTTCCTCTCTACATGAACGTCCAGTGGTCCAGTCAGGCTGGGAGGGAGACAGGGAAACCTCAGTGAAAATACACTTTCTTGTTATTAAAGGTTTCTTGAATCTAAACAAAAGCCATTAGAAGTGTACACTGCAGCAGCACAGTTATAGCGCTCTGTTATTCGAATTTATGAAGTAATTGTTGCAGTGAAGTAAAAGTACTTGGATCTGATTTGTGAGACAGGGAAATCTGGGGTAGAGAATTTTCTCCTAAGCCCCTACTGCCTTTTCTTACTCTTTTAACAACAGTGCAAGTCTCTGAATGCAGACCTCGTGTCTGTTTTTAAAGGAAAAGCAAATAGCCTAGTAAATCCAAAAAAGTGATAGATTTTGGCCATGAACTGTCAGCAAACAAATGAAAGCAAAAAAATACACTCCTGATTCCTGATTCAACATCCTACTATATACTCTTACATAATACCCTTATTTGATTACATAACGAAATCAATACAAGTAGTTTTGCATCGAAAAACTGGACTGCTGGAGTGAATGGCTTACAGTGAAAAACAGGCTTTGAATTTACACAATATGAATAGGCTGTAAATAAGAAAAACGATATATGAATGATACAATTAGTGTCAAAAAAAGTAACTTGAAAGAATGTAGATACAAAATAATATATTTGGGTATTACCACTGGCTTCCAAAACAGTCTAGACTAACAGGAACAGCTGGTGGCCTAGTGGCCTTCACCCTGTGGTCAGAAAGTCGTGGGTTTAAATCTCAGGACTGTTAGTGACACCACTGAGGTTCCCTTGAGTAAGAGACCATCCCCACACACACTGCTTCCTTGGCGCTGTGGTCTTGGCTGCCTGCTGCTTCACTTGGTGAATGGGTTAAATGGGATAAATACAGAGGAAGAATTTCAGACTTTTCATGCATGAATGTTCACTTTCAGTCAACACTGCCCACACCTGTAAAATGGCAAGCCACTCTGTATAAACCCATGTCACCTGCTGTTAAAGATGCTGAGGTGCAGGTTTTTAACTCACAGCGTGAGATAATATCCCTGTAAAACTGTGTGGTTTCTGAATGCATGGGTTACAGAAACCCAGCAAGGCCACAGCGGCCAGTTCCAGCTAGCATTGGCCCACCTGCTCCGATCGACATGACTTGCATCCGTGCACATAATGGTGCGCCCTCCCTCCCCTGTTGCCATGCAGATGGTGCACAAGATGGTGCTTGTCGGGCTACTGGAGTCAGGCGCCATGCCTTAAAGTGGTGAGAGAAAAAAGTGTGAGAGCGAGAGACCAGAGAGTGTCAAACAGCCTCACAGGGGTTCGCCAATCAGTCCGTGACCGAAATATCGACAGTCTGCACGCGCTGTCGACCTGCCAACCCAGCGCGTGCCACGGATGTGCCATCGTCCTAAAACAGGGGGGGGTGGCATGTCACCCCCTTTCAAGAAAAAGACATTTGACCTTTCGCAGACTGGAAACAGACTGGAAAAATCTGTAACAGATTTTATAGCTGGCTGTTCGATACGTCAAATTGTTAAAAAAACTACAACAGAAAAGATGTTTTATCCATCAAGACATCCTTGACTGGAAAGAGAGAAATCTCTCTGCCACTCCCCGTGGACTGAACAGGGAATATGAACTTCCTGGAGCTAACCTTCATGCCTTAACCTCATAAACTACAGATGTTTCATTCGATTATTAATATTAGAACGTATTATTCAGTTATTATGTAGCTAAAGTACAGTCTTGCACCTTCGTTCCTTGCCCATAGTGGCGAAATAAGCTTCCCCTAAACTCCAGTCTGTGGTTTGAAGACCCTCTCTGCAGCTTTATGTACTCAGTCTGCAGTTCTGAAAAAAATTCTTCTAAAATTCTCTGGATCTTACATTTGCAACAGGCATGGACAAAACCAGACAACAGAAAGTCATAATAGGCAACTTGTAACTATTGAAATTAAAAAAAGGAATTGCAGTCGTTAAGATAAACAGACAAATGCAGATAAATGGGATTTTGTATCAGTTTAGCTGACTGTCTCCAAAATTAATAAAATAAGTTCTTCAAATTGGGAGCTAACTATTATGAAGCTCTCTCAGTGGAGATACCTATGTATAGAACACTTGGGGGACTGAGGTAAATACAGGTTAAATGTAAAGTGTCAAATTGTAATTCTTGAACACACCACAAAATTTAACCCATTTAACCCATTCACCAAGTGAAGCAGCGGGCAGCCAGGAACACAGCATTCTGGGAGCAGTGTGTGGGGGTGGTATCTCGCTCAAGGGTACCTCAGTGGTGCCACTAGCAGTCCTAGAATTCAAACCCACAGCCTTCTGATTGCAGGGGCAACGCGCTGCCCACTAGGCCACCAGCTGGCCTAGAAGAAGTTGACATTTCAGATGCTTGTTCTTCACCAGTCAGGCTATTGTGATTTTTCCATCACTCTGAGTGACAGGACAGAGCATTCTCTCTCCTCTCCATTACACATCTACCGCTGCAGGTCCCATCAAGTGCCAAATAACGCTGGAGCCATGACGGGCTGTGATCAGAGAGGCAGCGGTGAACACGGTCGGTGACTTCACTGAGAACAGGGCAAGTTTCAGTTACAAATGAAGCATCTGTGTCAGTCCAAAAGACAATCGAACGCTATGTCTGTTCAGCTTCTGCTGCCAGAAGTAAACAGAGCCTTGTTTGTCCTGAATAACTCCACAGTAAAGATGAAGGAACCTTCAGCTTATCCAGTTAGACACAAGCACCACTTCTTCGCTCTCACACAAAAACGGCCATTCTTGCTGCTAGCTACATCTCGACACTCCAGATGTGGAGACCCTTGGCTTTGCTGCCCTGGATGTAGGCAGAGAAAAGGTACCTGGTCTCGTTATTTTACACATTGCATAAAAAACTACATAACATTTCTGAATGCCCTCCTTACCTTTGTGTAGCCAACACATATGTTTACAAGGTTCAAACTTCAGAAGTCTTGCTCAGACACATTTAGTGTGTGTTATTTTACTTTGTTTGAAGTTTGAAAAGTCATGTTTACACAATATATTAAAAAAACTAATTTTATTTCATTTACTTTACTCACATATTACTGTAGCTGAGGTTTTCCAGAATATATCAATATTTGTCACTTTGGCATAGATGTTTTAGATGCAGTACTTAAAAAGGGGTAGCCTGAACGTCCCAGAAAGGCCTCAGACCTCAGAGGGTTAACACTCAGGCCTCTGACCACTTCAAGTGACCTGATCTCCATGCACGACCAGGCATGTTTATTAGGGCCCTTCAGAGAAGGGGAGAGGATATATAGTGAATACATCAAGCCCCAAAGGGACTAGTGACCTGGACGTGTTTCAGTCAGGGTTAAATAAGTCCAGGCTCTCCTGAAAAAGCAGCTGTTTTGTTCTATGGGACTGAATAATTCAGGACGGTACATGCATGATACTTACTTTCTTGGTTTTATGGGCTCAGGGCTCGGGACAGAGTCGTTTTTCAGCGGCTAGACAGAACGTGCTCCCAGCGAACCCTAATCTAATTCCACTGCACATCATCACAGCATTCTCAGTTCTTTATAGGAGCAGCTTGTTCTCACACCATCCATTATACAAACGAAGAAGATTAGGAGGTCGTCTGCTCAAGTCACTTCATAGACAGCACATGAGCGAATGGGTATACAAATTTAGAAACAAGTGTAAAAAAACAACAGAGGGGCTAACATGATGAAAAATGACACATTTCCTCCTCTCCCAGGAGAGAGAAACGAGAGGCACTGTGAACTTTGCTCTCTCGCCCTCACAAATCCCTGTGGACACAAAACCTCACCACAATATTGGCGCTTTCTCTCACATACATGTGTCAAGCCTGGTCAAAGCAGAATTAAGGGAAAAGCTCAGTGGGAAGGGGATTGTAAAGGCCTAAATATTCCCACAACCCACATCATACGGCCAAAAATTAAACAGTCTCCAGCTTTATGTAACCGATATGTCTCTCAATGTTATTATAGGCAATTACCAAATAGGACTTAGTTCTGAATTGTTAAACTCATTCTCAAAAACTAAAAGTAACCAAGAATAAAGGGGCAGTTGTTAGACAATAATTAATAAATTGTGCAAATATTTTCACACAGAGACTGACTAAACGTTTTGTTTTAAGTTGGGCCCAAATATCTTGAATACTTGAGTATTCACACTTTATGCCAGTATTGTTTTTTTATTTAGTATTCGGAGGCTTTGCCTCTTTAACCCTTTACAACCCACCAGAATTCTGCTCTTAAGCCACTATTTTCGTAGTTTTCCAGGAGAAAAAATGAAACGTCACCTACAGAAAACAGATCACATCCTACCCAGATATGAACTCATACACCCTTTTCTTCAAAATACTGAAGCAAGATAAGTTACTGAAATAAATTAAATTGACATTTAAACACAGCACAATTTAATTACTTTGGCACTACATTTCACTGCCCAACATTCAGATGAGGAAGCTCAGAGCATCCTTGGTCTCTTGTTTAGCCTCACAGAGCAGATTAGCAGAAGCTTGGCAAATGTACTTATATAGCTGTAGATTCTACAACTACTACGTAATACCAACAGAGACTCTGAACAAAACACAGGAGCCAACAGTGATAGCACATGCATAGAAATATTTGTTTGGCAAATAATGTGTAATTAATATAGTAATCTAGTTGAAGTGTAGATAATATTGTAATCTAATTAAAGTGTAATTAATATAGTAATGTTAATATACTGTTAATATTAATATACTAATCAGTGATCGGCCTATCACTCACACGTATTGCCGATTTCAAACCGATCTTACGCATGCGCATTACTTGCAGCACAGTCACACGCGCATTCAGGCTGCGTTCATGTGTACGCTCAACGGAGGCCTTTTTCTGTGAGCGCCCGCCATTCAAGTCTGCGATTGATTGCCACCGCTGCGCTCCCGGCGTGGAAGACACACCCACTGATAAGCATCAACAAACACTTTGAACAAAGCGGATGAAAAAGTTGTACCTCTCTGAGATGCTAAGCAGTGATTTACTGGAAAATCAACAAAGATCATTTCCCTGCACTTGCTTCACTTGCCCGAGCCTCTACCTCTCTGCCCCATGCACAAGCGCTAAGAGTGAGCGCTTGTTTAGCTTGGCTGGAAATGTGGTAGATGAAAAAAGAAACAATTTCTGGTGACAAGGCAGAAATACTTTTTTTTACCAAAATAAACTTAATTAATAAGTTCAATTAGTGGCATTTTGCCAATATATGTTGCTAAGACAAAAGGGTGCCTTGTTATATTTTGTTCACCCACTGCACCTTATTACTTGAAAGCATATGTTAAACTTTAGTTGTATTTGCATTATACTGAGCTTTATTTGGGGTTTTATTTATTTGATTGTTTATTACATTTTATTTATTTAAAATTTGTAAAGAAAATTTGTTCTGAAAAAAAAGAAAATTATTTTAAAGAAAATTAGATTTTTGTTTGTATTTGTTGTAGAGCTGCCACTATCATATGTCACTATCATAAAACTAGTAAACAGGGAAAGTAACTACCACGTTACATGGTTCGTTACAATGAAACCCATACATCGTTACAATGAAACCCATTTTTTGTGTCAATTTCGTTGACTACTCGCAGAAGCTCTAATTTTCTGTTATCTGGGGGAAAAATTGGTATCGGAAAAATCTGTATCGGCCGATCACACTTACAAACAAATCGGTAATCAGAATCGGCCAAGAAAAATGCAATCGGTGCATCCCTTGTAATTAATGTAGTAATCTAGTTAAAGTGTAATTAATGTAGTAATCTAGTTAAAGTGTAATTAATGTACTAATGTAATTAAAGTGTAGTTAATGTAGTAATATTGTTCAAATGTAGTTAATATTGTAATCTAGTTAAAGTGTAGTTAATGTAGTAATCTAGTTAAAGTGTAATTAATGTATTAATGTAGTTAAAGTGTAATTAATGTAGTAATCTAGTTGAAGTGTAATTAATGTAGTAATCTAGTTAAAGTGTAGTTAATGTAGAAATCTTGTTGAAGTGCAATTAATGTAGTAATTTAGTTGAAGCGCTGTTAATATAGTAATCTACTTAAAGTGTAATTAATGTAGTAATCTAGTTAAAGTGTAATTAATGTACTAATCTAGTTGAAGTGTAGTTAACGTAGTAATATTGTTCAAATGTAGTTAATATTTTAATCTAGTTGAAGTGTAGTTAATGTAGTAATCTAGTTGAAGTGTAGTTAATGTAGTAATATTGTTTAAATGTAGTTAATATTGTAATCTAGTTAAAGTGTAATTAATGTAGTAATCTAGTTGAAGTGTAGTTAATGTAGTAATCTAGTTGAAGTGTAGTTAATGTAGTAATCTAGTTGAAGTGTAGTTAATGTAGTAATCTAGTTAAAGTGTAATTAATGTAGTAATCTAGTTAATGTGTAATTAATGTAGTAATCTAGATGAAGTGTAGTTAATATAATAATCTAGATGAAATGTAGTTAATATAATAATCTAGTTAAAGTGTAGTTAATGTAGTAATCTAGTTAACGTGTAATTAATGTAGTAATCTAGATGAAGTATAATTAATGTAGTAATCTTCTTAAAGTATAATTAATGTAGTAATCTAGTTGAAGTGTAGTTAATGTAGTAATATTGTTCAAATGTAGTTAATATTGTAATCTAGTTAAAGTGTAATTAATGTAGTAATCTAGTTGAAGTGTAGTTAATGTAGCAATCTAGTTGAAGTGTAGTTAATATAATAATTTAGTTAAAGTGTAGTTAATGTAGTCATTTAGTTGAAGTGCTGTTAATATAGTAATCTAGTTAAAGCGTAATTAATGTAGTAATCTAGTTAAAGTGTAATTAATGTAGTAATCTAATCTAGTTAAAGTGTAGTTAATGTAGTAATCTGTTTAAAGTGTAATTAATATAGTAATCTAGTTAAAGTGTAGTTAATGTAGTAATCTAGTTCAACTGTAGTTAATGTAGTAATCTTCTTAAAGTGTAATTAATGTAGTAATCTAGATGAAGTGTAGTTAATATAATAATCTAGTTAAAGTGTAGTTCATGTAGTAATCTAGTTAATGTGTAATTAATGTAGTAATCTAGATGAAGTGTATTTAATATAATAATCTAGTTAAAGTGTAGTTAATATAGTAATCTAGTTAACGTATAATTAATGTAGTAATCTAATTAAAGTGTAGTTAATGTAGAAATCTAGTTAACGTGTAAATAATGTAGTAATCTAGTTAAAGTATAATTAATGTAGTAATCTAGTTAAAGTGTAGTTAATGTAGAAATCTAGTTAAACTGTAGTTAGTGTTGTAATATGTGTGTGTGCATTTCACTGCTCTGTGCTCAGTGTGTGTATCTGTCTGTGTGTGTATGTGAGTGTGTGAGTGTGTGTGTGAGTGTGTGTGTGTGTGTGTGTGTGTGTGTGTGTGTGTATTTCACTGTTCAGTGTGTGTATCTGTGTGTGTGTGTGTGTGTGTGTGTGT
>JBBJLR010099007.1:0-10125 GCA_037577145.1 Brachypetersius gabonensis | reverse complement strand
TGAACTGAGTACAAACGGTGCTACCAGAGAAATATTACTAAACGGGCTCCGGTTGATACTCGCTAACAAGCAGCGCCATGTAGCTTCCCCTGGGTCCTAATGCCCGCCTTCTACCTACAGCAGCTTCAACAGCCAGTACATCATTTTAATTCAATAATGATAGCTTATTATTTTTCATTTCAATTCATAGTCTTGTTTCTATTTGTAAAGTGTGTATCTGCGCTCAGAGATATCTTGTATGAAATGTTTGGATATATCATTTAAAAACAGTAGAATAATGACTATATATTTAGGGTGGCTTGGGATCATTTTGGGGGGGGGGGGGCTTTAGAAACCCGTTCTCAAAGACTTACTTTTAGTCATTATTTGGGTAGCACAAATATTCTGATTGCCTTTGGCAGAATTCAAATGAGCCATTTTAATCTAGATTCATCTAGATTAATTCCAAGATTACAGTGAGATTAATCTAGATTTAAAAAATTAATCAATGCCCACCACTAGATTTTTTTTACTTTGTTTTTACCTCTGAAAATAGTTTGTCATGTTATATTTAAACAATATGAAAATATTATTGTTGCTGAGGATTTCCAGATTATAACCATATGCATCACCTTTTGTGTTGATGTTTTAGTTGTATGGATGAAATACTTAAAAATGTGAAGGTGTAGCAAACTGCTTCGAAGTGCCAGAGAGGCCTCGGACCTCAGAGGGTTAATTACAAAAGAATGCATCTTTTGGAGCAGTACAGCTTTTCTTGATAATGCGTACACGTTCGTGTATGTGTCAGCTGGCCTATGAGTGTGTCCACAAAAATAAGAGCAGCCGTAATTTGTCCCAGTGTTACCTATTCCAAACATGCTATGGCACTGCACATAAAAATAACACAGCTATAAATAAAGTCTCAAAGCAGAGCGCTTCCTATTCACTACACCTCCTGGCCCTGGCCCAACATGTTTACTCATGCCGACACACACACACACACACACACACACACACACACACACACACACACACACACCACACACACCACACACACCTCACTCACCTCGACATACACCTGTTCCAAACCTCACATCGTTTCCATAGTTACATTCCAGGCCTTTATGGTGGTCGCAGGGCTTATGGGTGCTGCAGTCATGGTTGAGTTGAGCGGCACACACTTTACAGCAGCCGCAGCTGTCCGACACCAGGCTTACACCAGCGGTGCAAACCGGGCGACCTGGTGGGCATTTACACACCGCCGGGCAACTGGCATCAACCTGGGAGACAAACAGAGGAGGGTGGAGATGGATGGAGGAATGGATAGATCAATGGATGGGTGTGTTGAAGTGATACAGGAGTAATATGTGTTAAAAGAATGGAGTGGGGAAGTAGGTGAAAGGGAGAAAAAGAACAAAAGAAGTGGTTAAAGTGAACTGCAACTTAAGACTGTTTTTATAATGGTTAGAATGGTTTCATTTGTTCCTTTGTCTTTTGGACAACACAACACATAACATGAGTTTAATACATACACAACTGTCATCACAGCTTTGCACAGAATGCAGCCTATGAGGTTTACAAAAGACTTTACCCAAGACCTTCTGCTTGGGAGGGAAAATATTCTTAACTTATCTTTCTGCTGGCCCTCTAGTGGTCATATTATCAACAAAATGGAAATTATCAAATATACTTAGGATTCATATATACTGTAAGATTCATCTTACATCAGATATTTCTATTAAGATAATAATCTTAGATATTTGACATTAATATTAAATAATAAATGTTGCCCCGTAGCTCAGATTAACCAAACTAATTAGAAGACTGTTAGCTCATCGTGTGTAAAATTTGAGTCTACGTTTAGCTGCTAGGGAGAAATGAGAGGGGAAGCGGAGGAGTGAGAAGATCTTTGCACAAAGATTCCACTCCACAAAGATAGCTGTCCCAAGATAAAACAGACAGCACATACCTTCTGCTCAAAAAATATTAATTATGTGTAACTGCGACAGTGTAAAATAGCATGTAAACGAAATAAAAACCCTTGTGTTTGCTTGCTTGACCAATGAAGTTTCCTCTGGTCCATTCATTCATGACATTGCCCTTCAGTGTAAAGAGCAACTGGTGTTTTCAAATGCGCTTTCAAATAAACGGGTTCCTCCAAGGTCCTCAGCTGAGACATTCTAGGGAAATGTTTTAGTTCCTAAAACCTAGACCCTTTCTATTATGTTGAGTTTCGTCAAGCTTAGAAAAACTCATTTAAGAAGTCTCTTTTGCTGCTCTTCTCTATGGAGTCACTCCAAGGACGACTTATTTTTAAAGATGTGTTGCAAACGCCTTGAAGGAGGCAAACCACTGCTTAAATCAGAGGTCACTAATGAAGTGTAATCATAGTCTGTGGAACTATGATTAGTTAGATAAGGTGTTTGTGGAGCTCAGAATAGAGCAAAAAATATGGACAGGCAAGGGTTCCTTTAGCACTGGACCGGAAACCCCTATATAGTGCATGAATCACTGGTGCCTAATCTTATTAGCAAAGAGTAACACACCTGACTCAGGCAATAACTGTCATGAACCAAGAAACTGAGTAGATGAATCATTTGCCCTGACAGCTGTTTTGGGTGGAACGATCAAATGATACACCTTTTATTTTGTCAGTCTGGATCAGATATGGTGGTGATTAGAGTTCAGAGCAGTTGACTGAAGCCTCTGTTTCTCTCAGCCGTGATTAAAGTCACAGTACATAAGGGCGCCAGGAGCCAATTACACACACACACACACACACACACACATTCCTATCTTTGCAGGCAATTTTCGTAGACATTTTTGTGACTGTAGCTAAATAGTGATTTACCTAACCTAAGCAATCACAATAAAACACACACTATATGGACACAAGTACTGGGACGCCTGACCATTCCCTCAAGAGACTATAATGACGATGCATTCAAATCCACAGACTTTAATATGGAGTAGGTCCCCTCTTTTAGAACTATAACACTTTGTGTTAATGAAAAGGCTTAGCTCACAATCTCTGTTCCAGCTCATGCCAAAGGTGTTGGATGGGGTTAAGGTTAGGACTTCCACACTGAATCCAACCATGTCTTTATGGATCTTTCTTTATGCACTGGAACAGTCATGCTGTAATAGAATAGGTTTTTCCCCAAACTGTGTCCAAAAGGTTGGAAGCATGCCCCAATACTTTTGTTCATTTAATGTAGACTAGCCAATTATCTTGCCAACATCAAAATGTTAAATGTTTTTTTCATAATCTTGGTGACAAATAGCCACACACACACAAACAAACAACGCCCCCCCCCCCCAAAAAAAAAGCCCTGCACATCATAACAAATCACTTCTGTTAAAATGACATTGTAAAACAACAGCGCTAAAGCATTGCATGAGCCACATGTCACACACACTCAACTTACCAAACAAACAGTGGCCACAAAAACAACAAAAAATATTACTTTATCCATAATACTGGATAAAATATTCCAGAAGAGACGATGATAGCAAAACCCAAATATTGCACGTTACGCAGGAATAAAAGAGAGGAAATGTGGCGAGAGGAAACTAAAATAACAACGAGCATGAAAAGTTAAAAAGCAGCTCTGACTCTAAAAACTAACTCGAGCCGCCTCGTGTTGCTCGTTAGTTCCACTCTCCTGCAGTTCAGCAGCGCTCACACTGTATTTATGCTCAGGCCACGCCTACCTCCACGAATCCGGCCAATTATCTTCAGGCACCATTCCAACACATTCCAAAGGGGAGGAGCGTGTGGGGCTGGGACCGGTTGGGGGGCGGGGCCAGGCATGAATGTAGTCATTCATAAAATCAGAGGACCTGGAGAGCTCCGTTTATTTTTCTGCTGGAAATGAAAACACTGCCACCGCTTTTAAGTGCCTTTCAGCCGCATTCCTACCAGCACTCACGGCAGGGAAGCCCTGGACAAATATACTCAGCTGCCCATCTAACTTGGGAGCTTTTAATAGCACGTTTAATAGCACACTTGCAGCACATCAGGCCCAAAGAGAGTGCCTGAGAGCTTCAGGGTAATAAAGAGAGACAACTTTAAAAATGTTAACATATCGTTTATAGTATTGTCATCCTCTTATTATTCATTCAGTATTAACATCAATTCCTCATGGCCTAAATCACATTAAATTCCTTTCCTTATAGCCACCACTTTAACGTATCCCATCTTTTATAGTATAATCATTCTCTTATTATTCAGTCGATATCAGCTCCTCATGGTCCAAATCACATCAAATCTCTTACTTGCAAGATTTTAATGGCATACATACATATTAATAGCACACTCCCAGCACATCAAGCCAAAAGAGAATGCCTGAGAGCTCCAGGGTAATAAAAAGACAAAGAGAGAGACTTTAACTTAGTATTATCATCCTCTTATTTATTCAGTCAATATCTGAACCTCATGGTCTAAATCACATCAAATGCATTCCTATCCTTTGACTTTGTCCATCTTTTACAGTCATCCTCTTATTATTTAAACAGTATAAAAATAATTTTACTCCCAGCCTAATAGGCACAACTTTAACGTAGCCTGTATTTTATCCTGTTATCATCTTCTTATTATTCAAACAATATAAACATAATTTTCTCAGTGGCCTAAATTATGGCCATGCCTTCCTGCCCTTCCCTGACACCTACCAACCTAATAGACACAAATTTAATTTTGAATAGGCTTGGGTGCTTTGCTAAAAAAGAAAAAAACAGCTTAGTTTTTTTAATTCTAAGGCAGTGATTCCCAAACTGGCCCCCGACTACTCCCTGTCCGGCATAGTGTAGAGTTTTCCCTGCTCCCAACACATGTAATCCAGCTAACCAGCTTCTTACCTAAAGCTGTAGTGGGGGTATAAACACAAAATATCACTGTTAAAACAGACTGGAAAACAGTACCATATAAAAATAATGGCCCTTTAATATTTGCTGAAGTGTCTCTCACACAGTCTATATGTCCCACTCTATTGTATTTTGGCTGATCTTATAAACGACAAGGAATTTACCAAGTTGCTATGCGTGTTGCCCTCAAAATATAAAAACCCGTCAACATTTGTCCAAAGCAGTAAAATATTGTATTCTGTACATTACAGAGCTTTACACTATAAGCACATTGCAAAAGAAAAGAGAGAGAAAAAAGAGAGAGAGAGAGATAGAGAATGTCTGGGCAGGTGTTCTATGATCAGGTTTGTTTTTGTAGGAGTGTGTGAGTATGAAGCCCACCCTGGCCCTGCTGGTCACTACACAGAGCTGAAGACTCTAATCCTTGTTGGTTATCCAACCTTGAATGAAAGTAGCAACATTAAAGGCTAAGTAGAGAAAATGCCAAGCGAGAGGAGATGATTGAGGACAGAACGAATCAAAGAATGAGTGGAGCAGCATAACGGAGACAGGGGAAAAGGAAAAAGAGCATTTACAGAGAGAGGCAGACTGAGAGAGAGAGAGAGAGAGAGAGAGAGAGAGAGAGAGAGAGAGAGAGAGAGGGACCTCCTGCATTTTTTTTGAGTGCAGACGAAGTCTTTGAGAGGCAACATGTCTGAACGTGTTGCACATTTACAACGTGAGCACCATCTGCTGGAAGAGCAGAAAATGGCATTAAAAAAAAACGAGTCGTTAAGATGTTAGGATGGGCTAGTCATGCAGTCATTGGCAGATGGCTGAAAACAACCTGGATAGATGTTTGCAGCTGAAGGGTGTCATCTCTGAATCTCTCTGAGAAGCTGTGAAAGACACACAAACACACACACTTTGAACTGAACTGCTTCCTGTTTTCCAAACACACTGCATACGCACACTGATCTGTCCTGCATAAACAAAGAAAACGTACTTTACAAGTACTTGTATGTCTTGTATTTAGTGGTATACTTTTCACAGGTGTGCCCTCAAATGTTGAATGTGTGTGTGTGTGTGTGTGTGTGTGTGTGTGTGTGTGTGTGTGTGTGTGTGTGAAATAGAGAGAGAGAGAGAATTTAATTTCAAGAGTTATTGCTGGACATAAACGGAAATTTTCATGCCATGGGACCTTTAAAAGTGCTGAAAACAGCCTGGGCCTGATCATTTTAGCAAAGCGGAACACTGCAAAGCTCCATTACGATTCATCTTAATGATGAATTACAAACAGTGAACGTTTCCAAAAATGTGTTTTATGTTTTTCTTTTAAACAGCATGACGAAATCCAAAGAAGCTCTGAATGACACCAACATTTAATTAGGGTCCGTTTCTAAATGTTACCTGATCCAATGCTACCTTGATCCACGAATCTGTCATTTGCACATAAAATCTGCTTGTAAATATGTGAAATGAGTAGCTTATGGCGTTAGGCTGTAGTGATAAGTTGGTCCCATGGGTTCAGGTCATCTTTTTTAAAATAAAAATTCATGGGACTGGGAGTGTTTGGGTCAGTGCTAGTGGGTCAGGTCAAAAAGTGGCAAAACAACAAGCACCCTTCTGTTTCATGTACCAAACCATGTTCAGTAAAACAGTGTATTGTATCGAGATGTTGAAAAAATTTGAGGATGTGTCATAAAGTTTATCTAAACTATTAGAGCTAACTGGCTCACTCAAAGTGGATTATGCAATGGAGATTAACTGAACGAGCAGTGATGCCTGTGTTAAATGCCAAAGAGGGGCCTCTTCCTTAAGCAGAATTGCTAGGGGAGGTGCTGTAACAGTATTGACAGAGGCTTTGTTAGTTGAATGTGTTTTGGAAAGGCTATAGCATCTTACTTGAGTCCATCTTATACCACCTCGAAATGCATCTCGTAAAAAGGGCCTTTTTGTCCATGTGTGAACACAGAACACCACACAGTGTGAACAGTGAAAGGCTTCTCTGCATTTAACGCATCACCAAGTGAATCAGCGGGCAGCCAGGAATACAGCGTGGTGCCAATGTAAGTCTTGGGATTTGAACCTGCAGTCTTCCCATTCCTAACCGCTAGGCCACCAGCTGTCTTGTGAGCTTTTGTATGTGGCTTGGCTTTAACCAAATATCATCCTGATGCTGAAGACACACAAAGTTACCACGGGATTGTAAATGGGATTAAAGTGCTGGTCAGCAAGATATCGTTGTAAGTAGCTTTGAAAAAATCTCTTTGGCTTCTTTGAGTGTCACAGCAGATCACTGTCTGAAGTAAAAGCTTGTGACATCAGGCTGAAAATGCTGCTGGCTCTGCTTTAATTAATTGAGTATGAGACAGTGCAGTATATACATTCAGTAATCAGGCGCATCACAAGACTTATTCAATATAAGCACATTGCCCAAAACAGCTCCTTATTAGAGGAAATGGAGAGTGATCCACAACAGAGAGCCTGAACTTACATAGGTCAGTGATTTCAGCACCCGGGACAGCGACCTGCCTAAACGTAAATAGTTACTTATAATACTGATATACCTTTATTGATCCTCATGTCAGGTTTTGGGAGTGTCCTGCTAGATGATGATGTCATCCCTGAAATTCAGCTGTTAATGTATTTTCTTAAAGATGGCCTGAAGAATGCGTTAGAAAACATCTGTTCCGTCTATATTTATATTTAGTTAGCACTACTTTAATCATCCCAAGCAAGCAAAGCAAAGCCAAGGCAAGTTAATTAATACAGCACCTTTCATACACTGTGCGAAAACACAAAATCAAGGCAAATAAAAGATCATGATTACATGTTAAAAGCAACAGATTTAGAGGCAAGTAAACAAGATTAACACATAAGCTTTAGATACATAAACACAATAATAAACACAGAAATCAAATGCTAATGGGGAATGAAAGTAGCTCTGTAGCCACCACCTTTCTCCAAAACACGGTATATGAAAATGAGTAAAAAAGAATAGGTCAGTATAAAAAGTACAACAAAATAACAGATACATGGACTCCACTGGTTTTTGATATTCTGCGGTGTTGTCTTACGCTAAAACGTTAGCAACAGATCAAGTCTATAAGTTGTGAGGTGAAAATTTGTGATATCAGACTGACAAAGATCTAGGGTATTCGTAGGCCAGGCAGCACATGAAACTACCCCCCCTTGGCCATCTACCTGATGTAAAAAAGATGTAATTCATGAGACACTTTTCTATTACAGCCAGCATGAACTGTTTCAACTTTCATGTGCGACAGTAGCTCTATTCCGACAAAAAAGACTAGTCTTTACTCTCCATGCCTAGTAGTGAGTCTTGGGCATCCACCACTTTTGGTAGGTGCTACTCACTGCATACCAGGAACACCCCACAAGACTTTCTGTTCCGTGAATGCTCTGACGTTGTCTAGACGTCACAATTTGGTTTTTGGCAAAGTCTCTCAGCTCCTTACACCTTTCCTGGTTCCAAAACATCAACTTCAAGAACTGACTGTGCACTTGCTGAATAATGACAGGCATCATTGTAACGAGATAATCAATGTTTTTGACCTGACAGTGGTTTTAATGTTGCTGCTGAATGGTGTATAATCAAAATGTGTGTAGACTAACTGTCATTTATTTGTCTTCTTTCCTCTGAAGTGATATGTTCAAAATAGTCCCATCCACCTTATATTTGTCACAGACAGGACTTTGGACTGGTGATCAGGTGACAGTTCCTGCCTACGACCACTGGGGGTCGCATATACTCCATGAACCGCTTACCGATATGGACAGATTCCGGTTTAGTATACAATCACCTGTAGTGTTTTCACCTGTTCACTTCCCTCACCGGTCTCTCATCTATATCAACCCCCTGTAATGCTATTGGTCCGTTCTCTTGTATGTTTCTGTATATATAGTTCCCTGCTATATATGAGAAAAAAATATGAGATATATATCAAATGAGAAAAAAAAAACTCTCCCAGCACCAGTGGCATGTAAGTTTCACAAAAAGAATACGTTGCCCACTAGAACGAGTGTGGATCTAATAAGATATTAAGAGAATGATCCAAAACATACACCAAAATCAACCCAAGGCTACTTTAAAATGTCAATCACTGCTCCGTCACTTGGTATTTATTATCAATATGAACTAATCCTAAAGGTCAACATAAAAATCTTATGAATCGACCAATCCTTACTAATCATGCTAAAAATGTTCATTGTAGACCCAAACCCTCGACAAGCTTGGGTCCAGTGTCTGCTGCTTTAGAGAACTGATCTAGGTTCAGCCGAATCTGGTCTTCACAATCCGTGATTACACTGATCAACACAAGACAAGGC
The DNA here is from genome assembly GCA_037577145.1 of Brachypetersius gabonensis. NCBI lineage: Eukaryota > Metazoa > Chordata > Actinopteri > Characiformes > Alestidae > Brachypetersius > Brachypetersius gabonensis. Next base: position 951 of record JBBJLR010099007.1, on the reverse strand, counting down.
AAAATGAAACTTTTACATTATTGCATTACCTTCATTTAGCAGACGCTTTTATCCAAAGCGACTGACCATATCAAGTCAAGTAGTAGATTTATTCTATATGAGGAAACACTGAACCAGAAATGAGACCAGTCTGGACTGGGTTTGCCTTGTGTGTAGGGATGGCAGGAGGAGACAATTTAGTGATTTAGTGCTTGAGGATTGTTGTTCAGTCGTGATCCATGCGATGGAGCTGCTGAGTTGGTGCTAAGCTCAGGTTGAAGAAATGTTTAACCACACAGGAGATGAACCACACAGACAGCGAGACACCAGTTTTAAAGGAGAAGTCTGAGAGTGAATGAGAAACATTAGACAGAAGCACAGGAACAAAACGTGTGTCTGTATTCGGTCTCCCACTCTGATGAGGTGAGTTAGAGCTTCAGTATACCTGCACTGTGAGGCCCATCTGACTTCAACTGCATCTGGTAAAAGACGATCAGTCATGGCGTCCTCTGTCTTCAACATCGTCACCAGCTTCGCTGTCCTGCTGGACTTTTCCCACATAATGTGTGAAAATATAGAAGGTGAGTCTCACCTGCACCTTTCATAGATGACATGCACTAGCTGGATCAAAGTCTTTTTATTTACATCACCTGCTGCCGAATTATTCATTTGACCTGGTCTGGGACCAGCTGTTCTTATTCTTCTTGTCAATCATAACCAGAAAGAGAACAGAATTACAGAAATAGATTTAAGTTTGTCACATATTAGAAACTGAAAAAAAAAATAGATTCTGTTTGGACGATTAGCGGTGGTGTCTTAAAGTCCGGTACGAGTCTTTATCTCTCTCTCTCTCTCTCTCTCTCTTTCTGTCTGTCTCTCTCTGTCTCTCTCTCTTTCTCTCTCTCTCTCACTCACTCACTCTCTCTGTCTCTCTGTCTCTCTCGCTCTTTCTGTCTGTCTCTCTCTGTCTCT
>JBBJLR010098986.1:0-10125 GCA_037577145.1 Brachypetersius gabonensis | reverse complement strand
TATACTCTTATACACACACACACACACCCTTTTACGTTTCTCAGACATTGGGATTGTATGAATTTAATGTTTTTATGGATATAATTTCGGTAACGTGAGTGCAGACAAATTTGTGCGCCCCCCCAGTGATCTCTCGCGCCCCCCTCAGGGGGACCCGGACCCCAGGTTGGGAACCACTGCTCTATGGAACCACACAGAGGCCAAGTCTGAACCATTCAATGGAGGTTTTATATTATACCTTCTCACAAACGTTTGCCGTTTTCCATTATTTTCCAAATTCCTGCGAGTACATTGCCTTCTGTAACACCAGTTTGAAAAACTAAATTTGAATTGAATTTGATTTGTTATCCAGTGGGTTTTCAATGTTTTCATTATATTTTTATATAATTTGACAAGGAGTCTCTCTCCCCCCTGAACATGGGAATTATTTATACTTTTGCATGAAGTATTCAGGCATTTAGCTCTAGTAAGGCATTTACCCTTTTGCACAGATAGGAAATCCAGCTTCATTTGGAATGATTTGTACTTGCATCATTTAAGATTCATTATCTACTGTTTTACATGCAGCACATTGGTCATTGAGGGCTTAAATTGAATAAGACAAATGGGCCGAGACATGCATTCACCTCCAGCCCTTTATTTCCTGCATTAAGTTTACATTTCAGAACATTATATACAGAGAAAAATGTCAGAAAAGTCAAAAAACACCTATTATTTTTTATGTTTTCAGTGAGTCCATGGATGCTGTGCTACATTGCAGTTCATTCACTACAGTTCCTGATTCTACATGTTCTTGGGAATCAAAATCCAAAATTTGCAGAGGTGCTACACAGAAATGTATAATAGGTACACAAGTGTCTCCAAAAGCTCTCCAAAATACAAAAACACATTTCACCGTACAACAGTGTGTGTGTGTGTGTGTGTGGTATTTGTGCTTTGACCTTGTACAAACAAATGTAACTTATTTTCAGACTAATATTTGCAATTCTTTCAAGCAAACCAATAAGGGGCCCACTGCCTCTCCAAAACATGCTATAAACTCTTTTAGGGGAAATATATGTGTTAGAAAACAGTCCTGGCACTATGCTTTGCTGCAGAAGAGTATGGAGTTGAGGCTGGGGCTTGAGCTGGGCTCTTGCCTGGTACCATGCTGAGGTACTGGTGCTGGTGATGGGAGCTGGAGGCCTTGCAAGTGGGGCTCTAGCTTCCAAAGGGTCACCAGAGGTGAGGGAGTGTGGCAGAGGGGCAGATGGTTCATCACTGCATGAACAAAAAGATGGAACAATATATATTAAAATGTAAAATGGCTAAATCAAATTGAATAAATAAAAATTGAATAAATGAATAAAATAAATGGCTAATAAATTGTTCATGATACCAACATAACAAGTGTATGTTTGATGTAGTCCTAGGCTGGTTATGCACATTTAAATGGTCATCATGTAATATTATAAGGTAACCCTGCATGGCATAACAATGTGTTACAGCCCCAGAAAATCATAAAAGACCTCTTAGTGTGTCTGTATAAAATGTAAATGTTACTATTGTTTTATACACTATTGACCACATCCAATTCAATATCTAAAAAAAGTTCAGAAAAGAATATATAAATATTAAATGTTTAAAATGTGTCATACTTTGGAAATGACAAACTAAACATCACTCTTTTACAATTACATTATTTTACAATTGTAATATATATTTTTTCTTCCCACTGCTGGGTCCAGCCTGTCCCATTCAGAAAGCACACCCCGTTAACCCACGTGCCTGTGGGGAAGTCTGACCCCAGAGAGAACCTCAACATCTCGAGCTCTGCAGCCTCCAGTTCTGTCTTTTCCTCATTGGCACCATCTCCAAACCTTCACCATCGCTGGTCTCACCACTGTCTTCTACACCTTTCCTTTCATTCCTGCTGAAACCCTCCTCCACACACTCCAACCTGCCTGCACACGCCTCTTCACCTCATTCCTAACAGACTCCTCCTTCAGGAGAACTCCTCTATTTCTCTTCCCATCTCCACCATGGTAGAACAACTTAAACCCTTCTCCTAAGCTTCTAGCCTTGCTACCTTTCCACCTGGTCTCCAGAACACCTAGTACATCCACCTTCCTTCTCTGCACCAGGTCCACCGGCTCTCCAGCTTTACCTGTCATAGTTCCAGCATTCAAAGTCCTAATTCTCCATTCCACACTCTTGCCTTTGTAATGTAAAGGATGTCAAGCTATGAATCATGCTATACTTTTTATTATTATAAAATAACAGTATTATTCTGATGGTAAACTTTCATTTAGTTCATGCTGAAAGTCTCTCAACAACCCTTTTTTTAAGATCCACAAATTAAAGTGGGTTTAAAAAGAGGGAAAAATGTTGGAAAATCAGTTTCTGAAACAGTAAATAAGCCTGTGATCCACCTATTATACTGTACAATCCTCCCATGTTTGACGTCACATATTCACAAAGGATAAAAGAACATTTTGTGATTCACCATGTATTAGAGTGTGGCACATTTGTCTTTTTATAGCATATGTAAAAGATCAGGCTTTATTTAGGCTTTTTTAAGGCTAATTTACAGTGCTACCTAATAATATCATAAAATCAACTTAAATAAGACATTCTATCAAAATTAAACGAAGTATAAAATGACTGGATTACAAGAAACTAACAACAGAAATTACAATAAAATATACAATCAAATGAATAATGCAATAAACACAGCAACAAACATATAAACCAAGACAGAACAGGTGACAGTATATTTATATTTAAAACATTTGAAATGATTGAGAGATTGAGAGAGTCTTTTGTGATGATGATGTAATAAATGAAGAGTTTCAGAACAATTCACTGCAAGGGCCAATAAACCAATAAAATGAACATATTCACAAATATTCACTTCTTCTTCTTCTTTATATTGGATCATGTAATATAAATCCATAGATGACTGTAATACATGCATGCCATTTGCAGAGATGCTGGTTTAATGCTTAAAAAAAAGTGTTGTCTTCAAATATATGTTGATAGAATATACATATAGAAAGGACCTGAATACCCAAGATAAAAGGGACATGTCTGAGAGATGCACTGCCAGGGGGCTTGTGTTATCCACCAGCTAGTTCCTTAACGCTGAAGCAGACAGGTAGAGAAAAGTGACAGGCTGTTGCTTTCCCCTGCTAGGAACTCCAACTGGCCAAAGCAAAGAAAGCACCTTCTGAATATGAGCCAAATTGTTTTGATCCCTTATACTTTGCCAAAGGAGAAGTAGTCTGTTTATAGTTTCGCCATATGTGTGAATTAGAGTCACAACTTTAGAGTGAAAATATATCACTTGGCAGAAGGCGAGTAGGCTTTTGGAAATGTGGCAAAAGGTTTGAAACATCTGGGTCAGTTTTAGTCTGTAAAACATTGGATTAAATATTGATTTATCTGGTGATATGTGTAGAGGTTTTTCAGTGGATAGAGTTTATTTATTTTCAGCAGCTGACTCCTGGCCTTTGAAATAATGCAATATTTTTAAGCACGGACTTCATGTAAGAAAACATGTTTGGTTGCAATTTTGGAGTAAAACATTACAGAAAACTTTGCCTGACTTTTCAGTCACACCTCATAAAAGCTACAGCTGGTAACGTACTTAAGGTCAGACAGCGGTGGATTCTTTACCACCTGTCAAATGTGTCGTGTCACAAAGCCCTATGCGTGTGAATAATTCTGAAAGAACAGACAGAGGGCAGAACCCGGAGACAATGAGAGATAGAGAGGGAGAGAGGGAGTGAGAGACATTTCTAAGTGAAATGAATTAAAGATGACAGTGAGCTCCCTGTAAGGATTTGAGAGCATGTCCGAGTCTGAGGGGGTTTGGGGAGTGAACAGCCTCCTGTCACTCAGTCTAACATCCCTGCACTCTCCAGATATGCCTGATTCATGTGGCTCCCATACTGTCTTTGTTAAATTCTTTCTTACACATACTAGGTACAGGTCTGCAAAAATTAAATGACAGTTGCCAAGAATTATTTAGAAAAACAGGATAAAAAATGTTGCCACACCATATCCAACATTTCCTCTAAAATCAAGAGATGTTAAAAGGAGGTTTGTCCACCTACACTGTAGTAACAGCCTCTAATCTCCAGTGAAAGCTTTACACTAAATGTTGGAACATTGCTCTGAGAATCAGATTGCATTTCAGCCACAAGAACATTAGGGAGGTCAGACAAATAATCCTGGATCAAGATGCCACTCCAAGTCATCCCAAAGGTACTGGATATCATCACACCATTCCAGAGATGGGGACTTGAGTCTGAGACTCGGACTCGAGTCGCACTTAAGTCGCACAAACAAAGACTTGTGACTTCAATTTAGACTTCCCTCAACGACTCGAGACTTGACTCGGACTCGGTGCTGTGACTCGTGAATGTTCATTTCGTGGAATTATTTATTTACACTACTCACAATAAGTTAGGGATATTGTTATTTACGTGAGTGCTTGTCCTATTTGCTCTGAATTTTAATGAAATAAGTAGAAGTTCCCTATTTGATATTACTAATAATGTATGAGAAGAAACAACATTTCATTGGGGAATGGTGATAGGTTCTATGGTGTCTCTGAGGTAAGAACGTACAGTGACTGAGCCGTGTACAATAACCCAATCTGCTCTGCGCTGACTGGTGATGCCTGCCCAGACTGTTGCACCTCCTCCACCAAAGCAAACCCTGGGGACCATGTTGACCTCAGCGTATTGCTCACCTCGCCTTCTCCAGCAACACTGACCCCCATCATTTCTGTGCAAGGTGACCCGACACTCATCAGTGAACAGGACGGTAGACCACTGCTGCATTGTCCTGGTCACATGGTCTTGTGCCCACTGCAAACGTTCACTGCAGTGTCTTGGTGTCAGTGGAGTCGCCTGCGACGGTCGTCTGTCATTCAAGCCAAAGTGGTGGAGTCGGTTGTGAATGGTTTGTCTGGAAACTCTAGAACCCCTTGCACCTCGTAAACACGCCTGCAGCTGTGTGGCAGTTGCGTAACGATGTCTGAGTGCAGAGGTCCTTAGGTCCTGGTCATCGTTGCGGTCTGTCACTCATGGGGCTCCACTCCTGGGTCTGTCATGAACTCTGCCAGTGGTTCTGTGTCTTGATGCAAGTCTGCTGAGGACACTTTGAGACACACCAAGTTCACGAGCAACATCTGTTTGAATGATGAACTTGGAATGACTTACTGACAATACCAGCTTTTTATACCCACAGAGTGTTGAAATTGATGCTGCATTGAAAAGGTTGTCTTTTGGTATTGGCCCCAATATAAGACACACCTGAACACAATGAGACCATTACATGGAAAACACAAAAGGAGGTGTGTCTATCACCCCAATACAACTGCCTCCCTATCCCAAAAATGTCTGAAGTGAAACAAACACCGTATGTGTGACATCCACTAAGTCTCTCATGATAGCCCAAACTTGCAGTTTCAGATTTAGAGTGAGAAATATATTTTTCATATTTAATATTTAGATTTAAGATCATTTAAGGCAAATCCTCCATGTTGGTGAGGGCAGATCACAGCACACAGCCCCGCCCCCTGCTAAGGAACATCCAGTTGTAATCACGGGGCGAGGCCAATTAGCATATCTTCTAAACGTTCAGAGTCGCTGTTTGTAAACAATGCCACTCAAAGACTTGACTTTGACTCTGTAAAAATGCCTGGTGAACATCTCTGCAACATTCTAGAGAAAACACTTCCCCTGTTTCACAGCACAAAGCTGGGAGGGCTTATAGACATGGTGACCTCAGGCTCATGTGCAACTGCTCCATAGAGCCCCTTTGTATTGGTAATACTTTTCTAAGGAGATTATACAAACTGTGTGTAACGGATCTCCATGTAATATTACACTTTACAGTAGCACCAGGCATGTTCAGTCATAACAGTTTAGCCAGCAATTAGCTGTTATAACTAATTTCAATTGATTGGTTGATTTGTCTCTTTGGTTCCTTGAAGGATAATACAAACTTCCAGAGATTAGGATGTGAGTCTGTGATTCTGACTCACCTCTCACTGACTCTGATAAAGACTAAGATCATGTAAAATTTTAGCCTGAGGATGAAACACAAATAAAACTCATTTGCTTTGCTAATTTACTCCTTGCAGCTCTGGTCATGCACAGTCATTACTGGAATGCTGTTCTCTCTGAACTTGAGTCAAGTCCAGTCTCAAGCCTCTGGGGTACGAACCTAAGATAAGACCTAATCCTCTGGGGTGCTGTCCGAGTTGAGTATCAAACCTCTGGGGTGCGAGTCTGAACCTTTGGAGAGCAAGTAAGAGTTGAGTCTCCAGGCTCTTGCTTGCAGGCCTGAGTTGACTTTGGAGTCTCTGGGGTGTGAGTGTGAGTCAACTCTCTAGTTTCAATTTGATGCGTCTTAAGGCTTTAGCACAAAATTTTAGTTTAGTCAACTGGATGTCAATTTTAGTCTGGTTAAGGCAAATTCTAGGTAATAACAGTAGGCACTTAACTGTAAATGTCAGCTAGATCAGCTTAAGCGAAATTACCTTATGCACTTGTATACTTATATACTCACATACGTCCAAACTAAATACCAGCCAGTCATGTCAAGTTGTTCCGCCTCATTCTTTTAAAATGTCCATTTTGTTATATAAAAATTGTTCTCTGCATTTTGCCCATTCACCCAAGAGAAGTAGAGGCCAGCCAGGAATGTAGCCCCTGGGGAGCAGTGTGTGAGGGGCAGTACCTTACTCAGAGGTATCAGTGGTGTCATTAGCAGTCCTGCTATTCAAACCTACAATTCTACTATTGCAAGAGCAAATTGCTAACCACCAGGCCACCAGCTGCCCCAAGGTAGTGATGATTAAAAAGCAGCAATGTTTTTAGCTAATTAAATTAGTCAATTAATTGGAAAAAACAGTAGTCAAGGAAACAAGATATCATTAGTCATAGCCCTAGTGTTTACACCACAAATCACTTTTCTTCTCTCTTCATTTCCCTTTTCATTAGAACCCTATTTTCCCCTTTCTTTTCTGTCCTACTCCTCTTTCTAAAACCATGACATGTGAGCCCTGACCTTCTGTTATTTTTCCAAATGTCTGTACCAGCCATCAGATTGAAGTGTGTGTGTGAGTGTTCCTATGTTATTGTGTAATGGGCCAAACAATCTTTTACTGATCAACTCATACCTGCCAAGCCCTCCAGCTGTGGAAGTGCAAGGAAACAGCTGGATACCCTGTTTGCACAGTGCGAATATAAGAAATAGAGAAGAAAAGCGACTGCTTGAAGGAATGGGAAAAGAAAATAAAAGGCAAAGGAAGGGATGCTATTTCTTAAATGAATGAGCTGTCCTTTACAACTACAGTCATACTCATCCATAATAATAGATCTAAAATAAGATAAAAAGGACATAAAATATAAAATTATGAGTTAATTACTTAAGATTGGATCAGCTTTCTCAATTAAACATATTTAAAACTTTTACTAGGTAATAAATCTCACATACGGACAGCAATAAATCACAGAATGAGGTCATTTCTGGGGGTTGTGCTTTCAAATACAGATCTTGGACAACTAACCCACCTCCTGTCAGGCCTCTTGTTTCCTCTAATGAATCTGTACCTAATCAGTTTCCCTCGTGTTTCCAGGTGTCCTGTGGGAAGTGCTTGGTCAAGGTGAATTGTTTGTCTCTTGTCATTGGCCCTTGTGTCCCTGTCTTCTTGTTTAAAAGGCCCAATCGGTCCAGAAGATGGGATGCGGTCACTGGCATGTAATCTCTAGCAGGCGGTCTTGTGTCACCGAGCTCCAAAAGGGCAGGTGTGAGAGGAGCAACTCATGTAATGCATTGTGAAACCTTCTGATGGAGATATTGCCAGCAAGGCTGAAGCACCTGTGGACTGGATCCAACTCTAGAATCTCCGCAGGAAGCAGAGCCTCCAACCCTAGTGCTCCTCATGGTTCCTGTAGTACAGTGGTTCAAGTACTGGGACAGTGTCAGTGGACAGAACATCTGTTAGCTGCTGAACGAGTCCCTTTATGTGATTCTGAGAGAAAGAATATTGGTGAGTTTTCTGTTCCTCCAGATTCAGGGACTGTGAACATGCCTATCTGTTATTAAAGCCTGTCTGAGTTCTGTTGACCGTGTTGTGTCCACTTTACCTGAGTTGACGTGACAAACATAAGGTAACATCTGTTTAAAAATGATGGAGATCTGGTGGGAAAATATGGATTCAATGAACAGTAGGTAACTTTTACAGGTGACAAGAATGCAAAACACAGGAAAGAAATTAAATCACTGAGTGGCATCTGTTAACTGTGTAAATGTGTAACTTTCCTTTGCAGAAAAAAGTTAAATCCCTCCCCTCACACAGATTGCTAAACTGCATGATTTATTTTCAAGAACCTCACTGACAAATTTGAGGGCATGCAGTCCTACATTTTTAAGAGTCAATTTAATCTGATAGAGGACGAAATACATTGAAAATGGTTATTTTACAGTCCTATGTTTCTGGTGTTTATAGCAGAGTGTGTGTCCTGTTAAAATTTAACAGTGGCGCCAGGCTGTTGTTGTGCTTATTACAATAGTGCAGGTTTACACACGGGATTTAGGAGCGGTGGGCCAGCTAAACCCTCTGGGAGGCAAACAGACAGGCAGGCCAGTAATGCACCAGACAGGAGACAGAAGGATTTATTGCACTGCAGCCGCTTGTATAAAGGCTTTATGGGAGTTACTGTTGGCGGATGGGCTGATAGAGGTGTAGGTTCTTGCGTATCCCCATATCCTCCACCCATATACCCTCTCTTTGCAGGTTCGCTGTCTCTTGGGGCAGCTGGTGGCCTTGTGGTTGAGGCATTCGCCCTGTGATCAGGAAGTCCTGGGTTCGATTCCCAAGACAGCTAGGCACCTCTGAGGGACCCTGAGCAAGGTACCGTCCCCACACACTACCATCCCCCCCACGGCCCAAACACACACCCATTGCTCCCCGGGTGCCATGTTCCTGCTGCCCGCTGCTTCACTTGGTGAATGGGTTAAATGCAGAGGAAGTATTTCGTGCTGTTCACACCGTGTGCTGTGGTGTGTTCATGTATGACCAGATTGTCACTTTCACTTCAAATCCCAGTGGTTCCTAGTCATGGGCTTGGAGTACCCCAGCATTATTCTGGTGCATTTCAACACGTGAGTCATCTTTTCACCTCATTAACCCTCACAAATCATGGTTATTGCCATCAGTAACAAAAGTGTAATGAAATTATTTCTCATATAGAGCACACTGAAAATTTTAAGCAATACCGTCTTGATCATAAGTATAAAGAGAGATATTTAGTTAGAATGAAGTCAGAAGTCGTTGCATGACTATGTAATTAAATATATAATTACAGTTTTAAGTTAGACTAGTAAAGCAAAAATGTAGTCATTTTCAAGAGTTCAGTTCTAGGGGTTACCAAGCCCCTCTTAAGTAGGGTGTGTCAGAGAAGAGGAAGTGCATAATGTAGTAGACAGAGATTATCTAGGAGGAGTAGGTCCCTCTTTCTTATTCACTCCTGGATTTCCAGTGCGCTTTTTTTCTCTCCATCACAGGTTTTGCTTTGCCTCATTCCTCTTTATTCATTACTTTGCCTCACCACCTTTCTCCCATATTCCCTCATTCCCTTTGCAATCCCAAACCATCCCTCATTGCCCTGCCACCCTTTCACCTGAGGGACCCATAAAGCTGGCCGTGGGAGAAAGCAGTGACCTGGAACAGGCACTCACATGTGACATTAGCCCTCCGTGCAACAGCGCAGACAATGAGTTATTTATAGAGCAAGGCCTCTCTGGTGGCCACCACTGCAGGCATTCACCTTTGTGAAGTGGAAAATGGATGGATGTCTGTAAGTAATACGTCTTTGTCGAACCTGATAATCAGTGACACCCATATGGCAAAAGTGCCACTTGGCGGAATAGAGTTGGTGTGACTGTATCCTCTAGGCCAGATTCTGACCACAGACACACTCCTGGCAGATCTTTCATCCATTTACATTTATGGCATTTATCAGACGCTTTTATCCAAAGCAGCTTTCATTCTCTAACTACAGGGGGCAGTCTCTCCCTGGAGCAACTTGAGGTTAAGGGTCTTGCTCAGGGACCCAGTGGTGG
>JBBJLR010098975.1:0-10126 GCA_037577145.1 Brachypetersius gabonensis | reverse complement strand
ACACACACACACACACACACACACACACACACACACACACACACACACACACACACACACACACACACACAGGAGTAAACATTCAGTCAATGAGTCACAGAAAAGTGAACAGAGGAGACAGTGGATACAACACCTGAATAATCAAATTCAGGAGCGTCTCACCTCTCCAGACATGAGTGATGAGAAGGAGGCGGTGTTGAAGAGTTGTGTTAAATCCTGGGGGGGCACCCTGCTACCCACCCACAGTAGTAGAGTAAGGGGAGAGAACAGCAGGTAGACAGACTCAGACTGCAGGCTGGAGGCAGAACAGCGTACTGCAGTCTCCATAAAGGATTTGCTGCTGCTCTCAGCATCTACAGGCTGCAGAAAACAGGCAGGAACAACTCATTACATTACAATCATTATTAATCTACTGATACTGCAGTGAACACTTCAAACTACATCCATCACATGGACAGCAGACCGAGGACCAGGATGTGTCTGAATACAACTTCAAAGATGATAAATAATTAATTATACTTTAAATAAACCTATAATCCATTATCCATCAAAGATGATAATTGATTATAGTTCTATTAGAAGTAGGTACACATTTTATGGTTAAAATAAAGTGTCTGTGTGCTTTCAAGGTGCGTTGCTTATTTCTTGCCTATATTCCTCTACTGTATAAACTGTTTCTCCAGTCATGTGTTAACCTGAACCTAATAGTAACAAGGTGATGGGTGATGGAATTTGGTCTTACAATATGCTTTTACTTTCCTTACTCTGTAAAACAGTACCTTTCACTGCAGTAAAAATCCTTTAAAACAGTGAACACCTTTGGTTCTCTGTAACCAGCTGTAATGCACTGCAATTGTTGACTGAAACATTGTCCAAAAAACTACTAAATATTTCAACTGAGTGATGTTTTCTCACTTGAGCCCCATCATAGTGAACCTAACTGAACCCTGTTCAACAGGGTTGAAAAATCATTGCATCAACTATCAACTGCCAAACAAAGAAACATGTGAATCAACACCAACTTTAGACAGCTCTTGAATGATCAGCATGTACCGCAGCGCTGTGTGATTCTATTAAACACTTGACAAAGAATGAGCTCAGTGCAGGGATTAATTGTGCTGGAACAAAGTGTTCAGGATGCCACACCAGAGGCAGAATGAGTGGGTAGAGCTGAGTGGTGATGCTGCGCGTATCCATGGAGATGGTGAGGCTGCGCAGCTGCAGACGCTGATGCACGGAGCTGCGCAGGCCAGGCAGCAGCACTTCACTCTTCCGCAAACTGTTAATGTAGACAGGCAGCACTTTCAGAAACTGAGGCAACACCAGCTGTGAGACAGAGAGAGAGAGAGAGAGAGAGAGAGAGAAAGAAAAAAGAGGTTATAGGCATTGTAGAAAGCAACAGAAAGAGAGAGAGAGAGATACAAAAATAGACAGAGGGAATAAGAGAGAAAGGGAGAGGGTGAAAGAGAGAGAGAGAGAAAAAGAGAGAGGCATTAGAGAAAGAAACAGAGAGAGACAGAAAGAGACAAAGTGGGAATACGACAGAAAGAGAAAGGGAGGGGGCAATAAAGACAGAGGATATAAGGTTATGGGAATTGCAAAATGCAGACATAGAGAGGAAGATGGGGAAAGAGAGATGAAACAGAGAATGCAGATATTATGGAATGCCCAAAAGCAGAGTGAGAGTCACAGTGGCGCAACGACAGAGTCAAAAAAGAAAGAGAGACAGAGGTATCAAGAGACAAGAGCAGACAAGCAGACAGAAAGCAATTAGTGCAATCAGACTTATTAAGTTAAAACTAGAGAAATCCATGTACTCTGTCATAATGCATACTGACAGCTTTGAAATGCTGTGAGTGTACGTTTTCTTCCTGTTCCTGGCTGACCTGTCCAGGGGAGACTGAGGTAGTAGAGCAGTGTTTTCTGTAGCAGGCTAAGGCCTCAGTTATCTCCATCTGAAGCTCTTCACGAAGACACTGCAGAGGAACTTCCACCGCTGAGCAAAACACTAATACACACACATCACATGACACAGACAGCAGAAATGAAGAACAGTTCTATTCACATTCAATATGGCAAGCATTTGTCTTAATAAGATGTACAGTCCCACTCAAATGTGTGTATATAACTGATTAATAGCATGCTGGCCATTTTTATCTAAAAGACAAAACTTAAGTGCGCAGTTTGCTCAGTTAATTTAAATAAATACCAAGACTTATGTCCGGTTTGTGAATGGACCATTATTTAGCTACAGTCTTGTTGGACAAGCATCCTGATAGGGGCTCATGAAGCTGGTCCCATTTCATTCACTGATTTGTCTCCCCCCATTATAAATGAAAATAATAGTTAAGATGTCCCGCTCATAGAAAATCCTTCCAAATATTTCTCCAACACTGTGTTTTACAGAATAGAAGTGTATCCTACTCTTTTTGCAGTAGAAGGTGAGCAGTGTCTCAGCCTGGCTGGTCCGGAACGTGTCCAAAAGGTTCTGGGAGCAGCCCAAAGTAACAGTGAGCACCCGCGTCCTCCTGTCTCCTTTAGAGCTGGTGTAAGACAGAACTGCCTACAAGCACACAGAGGCAAACAGAGGCAAGATAATGAGGTCAGCATTATGCACAATTCACAACCGTAACAGTCCCAAGTCAGAAAAGTCATTATCTACTACTAAAAAAAATGATAAAATCCTCTATCTTCAATGGGTTGATTAAGGTAAGATAAGATAAACCTTTACTAGTCGCACCAGTGGGAAATTAAAAGGGTTGCAAAGCATCTACAAAAGCAAAGGTCATATACAAGCACAGGTCATATAAAAGAAATCTACATGAAACAACCCATGCAGACCCTTGATCCATTGATTTATTTAAAGGGGGATTTTCAAAATTCCTGCATAATTCAATTATTAGGATTTGAAGCCAATCAGAGTGGTTTAATGAGACGTTCTCCATTCTTGAGAAACTTTTCATTTCATGTCTCACTGTTTGTCTGGGTGCCCCCATGCTATGTACAGTTTTGTTCTTCCTTTTTTTATAGCACATGCTTCGATCTACTACACAATTAAGTTCATTATAGGATGGTCATGGGAGTAGAGAAGGAAAAAGATCATAAAATAGGCAGAAAATTAGGTCACCAGGACTGGGAATGGGAACGCAGAGAAGATATCATCCAGAAAGTTATGTGCCTTGTTTAAGTACATATTCTGTCAAATGGTCAGATACTATTCTGCAGATCAATCTGCTCTTAGGGAAAGTCTCCAAAACAATTCAGTTGTTTGTGCCGGCAGATAAATGTGATCATTTCATTCTTGTTTCGCACCTGTATGGCCACGCCCCTCGTTTCATCGAGAGATTTGCTGTGAGTGAGCTCAAATGCCAGGGCTGTGCGCCAATCAAGCGCTGCCATGGCAACACAGCGGGAATCTGGGGAGGCGAGGAAGGCACCATAGCAACCAGACACACGTAGTTCTACAAAAAAACAAAGTCAGACATAAAGTCACAATCTGCCAACCCGAAAATCCTCTTACTATTCACCTCCACACTTAACACGCCAGAGTTTTTCTCCAAAGAGCGGATATTTCTGACAGTGAAGTGAGAACTTTTCTTTTGCTGTAATTTTGCTCTCCTGACCATGGATGGGTTTTTGCTGACTGTTAGTGGAGTCCTGACATTACCTTTGCTAACAAAAACTTTAAGCTGAGCTTTGTATGCCGTCTCGGTGTTGACACTCCTGCTCAGGTCCCCACAGAAACGCTCTCTCTCCAACTCTGACTGGAGAGAGAACAATAAGGACACATTCAGACATGACAATCAAATGTAAAACATAATATACTGTACAAAATCATAGAATGAATTACAATTAGAAAACCTTGATTGAGCCCAGAGGAAACTCTGCCACACAGACATAGAGACTATATAATATACAGTCTACACAAATCCAATAAAAACTCTGTAGAAAATACCCCCTATATAAAACAGTATTGAATATTAACAAATGCTAAGGCATTAATACTGTAATAATCATATGCTGAGCGTTTTTGAAGAAACAGCGATAGCTGACTGACACTGATCATGATATCTATGCCACAGTGTGCATCTGTCTGAAAATATTGAAACATTTGCTTGATTGGTGTCTTTGGTTTAGATTTGGTTAGATTTGCAATAGACTTTAATGCATGTCTATTGCAGATCTAATATTACTCATAATTCAAAAAGTTAGTGTGACTGAAGATCTGAAATCAGCATGAAAAACTGGTTTAGAAAAGTGTAATAAGATATTGCACATGATGATAATGTTTTAGCAGCAGAAAAAAAAAACATAAAATAGACAGTGATTTTTGACAAGCACTGTTTCGCCATGCAGACCTTAAATGATGTGTGCTGGTGAACTTCCCTCATATTAGTTAATAATAATCATTTTATTAGTAATTAGAGACATAAAATTCATCACTGCATCTCCTGTTTAATGTTACTTTAAGTCCCTGTCTTTTATTCTTTATGCCTTGATGCTTATTGTCTTAAAATGTGCAAATAAAAGATGACTTGGCCCATATAGACCAATGATACACCCAAGGTAAACTAACAATGTGTACACTTCCAATTCCTTTACATTTAAGAGATATCATTTAGACATCTGACCCCACAACAGTATTAAAACTCCATTCAGTGGCCAAATGACAAGCAGTGTTTTCTCACACCGAGGCAAGGGGACTTGGATGCTTAAGGCTGTTTTATTTTATTCTCATTAAACATATTGAATGATCTTTGAAACTTCCTGATTGCCGTGCGAACACCCTAAACACTGTAAAATAATCCAAAAAAAAGGTCAAAATCAGCTCCTGAGGAGCCACATAATACATTTTAGTGCTACCTGTGACCCCACAGGACTGGAGTCTGATACCACTCATATAGCTTATGCAGCTATTCTAAAGGTAATGAAATTCTCCTGGCTATAAAATTCTAATTTAACCGTGGTAAGGTTTTCTTTGTTAATGAATGGTTGGATCAGGTGTGTTGGAAGCGTGGAAATACTAAAACGAGCAGGACATTGCCCTCTTGGCCCAGAGTTGGGAACCAGTGGTGTAAGTGATTCAGCACCTCGTTTAAAATGTGTAATTCAGTAAATTATTAAGCTTATGGTTAGGTGTAGGTATATCAGCTAGTCTGTGTTCAGTACCTGTAGACTGTTGTAGCAGGTGAGCTTTCCTCCTGTCAGAAAGGGGATATGCCCAGGCCATGCCGCGCCCACATCCGGCTGCAAAAACACAAAAAGCTGCACGGCGCAGCCTTGACTGACGCAAGCTTTAGCCAATGAGATGGAAGAGTCTGGAACTTGAAAGATGGACTGAAAAAGAACAAGTTTGAATAAAACAGATCTCCTTTGACAAAATAAGCAGTCAAATTGTTTTATCACTGCACAATTTATGTCACCTTTGGTTTGCTGGAGGTGAAGAAGCCCGCAGAGCCTTGCTTGTCTAAGCTTTCAGTAAGAGGTGAAGAGTGGAAGACCAGCAGCCGCCCAGGACAATCTGCAGCCTGAGTGAAAGAATGAAAAGGGTAGCGATGCTCTAGCACACTATTCGTGCATAATTCACCAAGCACTCTCACTCACTCCAGTACAGTCACTGTCCTGATGCTGTAAAGAATGCTGTCACAGTGCAACACTGGGGTATGCATGATTAATATGATTACAATTATATGTGTTTAACTTGCATAAACATGGCAATGTCTAAATATTTAATTGTATGAAATATTAATATTCCCATACAAATGAAATGTTCTGTTCATTTTAGTGCATTCTATTGATCTGACTATTTTAACTTGTTTGAAAAACATAAAACGTGCAATCAGAACTGTAGAATCAGGCACTCTTATGTGACAAATTAATATTCAGACTATTAAATGTAAATTGAAATCTGATGTTATAAAACTCACTGACATGGTTACACACTCCAAGTATGAGAAGACATAATGGATAATAATGGTTATCCATTATAGCTATTGACAGTTAAAGCGTGAGCAGCATGGGTCCATGCTAAAAGTACTACAAATGGTAAAAAGTCCTTATATGGAAGTTCCCCTGTTTTCTGTTGATGCTCCAGGTGTCAAATGTCATGCTGAGCTTTGTTTGGTGTTCCTATATCATGCAGAACCAAAGTTATTTAAAAACATGTAATAATAATAGCAACTGGGGTTTTAAGAATGGCATCATACACCAACATCTTCTGAAAATGACATAGACGTGTACAGGGTACAAGTGTATTACCTGTAGGATCTTGAGTGCAGCTGTAACAGGAATTTCTTGCGAGCCTGAGCTTTCCTGGGTCTCAGCCTCAAACAGCGGGAGCTGCTGTAGAATGCTGCACATTAAAGAAACGTGCTCAACCTTTTGGAACAGTGTGTGTTATAACCAAGTATTAATGGGGTCATCAAGGAAAACTTACCTGTCCTTGCTTTTCTGAAAATAGTTTGATATACTGCGTAAACACTTAATGTTTAATTCGCTATTAGATAAACTGAAAAAAAAAAACCCAGTCTGCTTTAATTCACCATGGTTGTGATTTTAGAACTATGAACACATTTACATATCACTTACATACGCAAGTTTTACAGTCATAGTGGCAAAAGCAGGCCATTTAATTCTATGGGATAAAAAGAGGCTGGAAAACTGTTCATGTAAAAATAAAAGGAAGGCAGTTTATCAATTAAACTGGATAACAAAACAGAATAAATATCAGCCTCTTAAAGAGTGAAGAGATGAGATGTTGTGTGGCGTGTTGTTACCTCTCGATAGTCTGTCTGCAGTCTTTGAGTGGCACTAGAAGGCCCTCCCTCACGGGAAGCTCTAGCTGGTCGGTGTCTGTGAGGACCATCATGTGGGGACGAGACAAAGTTGGGCTGAGATTGTAGAGGTGGATCCTACTGTCATAGGTCATCAGACCAACTCTGAGATCTGACTGGTCAGCCTTTTTCTCCCTAAAACAAATAAGACAGTCAGAGTGGAGGTAGTACACGTGTGTGTGTGTGTGTGTGTGTGTGTGTGTGTGTAAGTTATATACCATCATACCCAGCCAAGGACTGCAGCAGAGAACAAAGTTGCTGACAGATGAAGTCCAACTGTCCTGATCTTATTGCAATGGCAGTCACGTCAATTGCCAAAAGCAACACAGCAGGCTCTCCCTACACACAAGAGACATACAGAGAACAGTGTAAGTTACATTACACACTCACAGTCTCACACACACTGCTGATTACTTCATCAGAAACCTCTACCTGTGTAAGTTACTTTGTACCTTAGAGACTGTAGCCCAACTGTTGATGCGCAGCTTATCCCCCCCTAGCTCTTCATTAAAGCTCAGTTTGACACTCTTTGCTGGATATTTTTGACTATCGACAACTCTAAATGCATCAGTGACACTAACGTCTATAAAAACCCAGTAACACTGCTGATGCACTTCTACTAGTGCCACAAACAACCCCATGGAACTACAATTTGATAATTATTCAAATACATGCTGAATATAAACAATGGATATCATTTAAAACATATATCAAACTATCTAAATATCTATCTAGATTATTTATCGTAAATCACGCTTCTCCTTGCACTACTCACTACTTGAAGACCAAGCACTTAGAACTCTCCTCTTGTTCTCCCACTGTCCTGAAACTTGAGGCTGACCTCAAAGTGTAAGTTGCTTTGGATAAAAGCATCTGCCAAATGAATGTAATGTACAGCATTGGAATGTAATTTCTGTTATTTGCTTGTATGTTTAGAGTGGCATAACTATAAACAACTACGGCTGAAAGCTCAGAAAAGGAAGCTAGTAGCATTATCTTTAAATAAAGCATAGGTTACGCAACCGACAACAGATCAATGCTATCTGCAAAAATACCTCAATTAATGTTGATTTTTTGTTTCGACTTTGACATAATTTGAAGATACCAACTGACTCCTGAAAAAAACAACTTACCACTGGGTAGAAATGATGGATCAGGCAGGGAAAACATAAACTGTCATTAAAAATTATGAACATTTTTCCTTATTTTGTACAGTTACTATTTTGGAGATATGAGGTTTTGTTCTGATTCCAACTACATGTGAGTCTGACTTGTGAGTTCCACAAAAGCACAATATTTCCAATATTTCCACTCAATAGACTATTAACAATAATGTCTGCAAACCAAACCACAACTACTAGCTGAGCACACGTACCTCATACTGTCAGTGCCTTGCCAAAATGAACTAACTAAAAGATCAATATTGCATTATTGATACTCATTTTATCTGTCACCTTGCTACAAAGATTATTAAGTATGAAAAACACAAACACAGATGACACAATCAGCTCATCCTGGAAAACTATTCACATACAGTTTGTCTAGAGAAGTAAAAATGAACTTCATTAAAATGTTGAATCAGTAAAATTATGCTGCAGTATAATATTAATTTACATATGTATCATTATATAACTTCTTTTAGCTATTGTTGTCTTTCACAGTAGCTCAAAATCCTTGGCTGATTAAAGATAGACGCATAAGGCAATGCAACATTTGATGGACAAAATAAAGTGGGCTGATAAACTGTGCAGCAACAGATGGGCTACAGTTAATATCTGTAAAAATATCCTATTCACCAATACACTATTTATATATAAGCGACAAATTAGTTTACATACAAGGCAGGTGCCTCTAATATAAATGGCAACTTTAAGGGTCTGTTTCCTGAACAGGGTTTAAGACAAGGCCTGAATTATGTAGCACTGTGAGTAGAGACTTTCTATTGAAAAGAAAAGGGTAGTCCAAGACTAGGCTTAATCCCTGTATTGGAAATGGACCCTAACTGTATTTTGTGCACAAATGCCAAACATTCCGACATTCACAAAACACACTGAAGCCCAACCCTACCCAAGCACATGCATATTAAGCACCGTGATAGATAGCCCATACATAATTCACAGACCACAGATCATGTTTAAGACCCTTTTAACCTTCTGAGTTTCCAAGATCTCATATGAACCCAAACTGAGCTCCGGTCTCTTCTCACGGTCAATCCGTTGCCCCTTGTTAGTGGGCTGATATGACTGCCACGGCACTGAGAGAGAGAAAGAGAGATGAGAAGAGGTGGCGCAAAAACAGAATTACTGAGAGCAGAGATCATCATCTAGATGATCATCTAGATCATCTAGAGTCTCAGAGGAAGACTATGTGCCAAAACATAAGTTTTCTTTGGTGAAATAAAAATATAAATACCAATAGTGTTGCTTTCTGTGATTAAAACAGTCTCATTAAATTCAATTCAAGGTGTGCAGCATATTCTTTATACACTAAAAGATCCAATAACAGGACTAATGACAGCAGAGATTTTCTGAGACAGCAAAAACTGACAGATAAGAAAAGAAAAAGATTAAAGAACAACCCCTGATTAATTCTGACCTTCTGTGAGTTTGCCGCAGAAGGGACAGTAGAAGCGCTGGCCGCAGTCCTGCCAGCTCATAGCAGAACTCATGAAGGCACCGCACTCCAAACAGCCCTTAACGCACTCTGCTGCCTCACACACTGGTACTTCTGGCTGCAAACGCACAACATAGTCACACACTAATCCAAAATACCGTACCTCCAAAGAGTCAAAAAGATTAATAAACAAATATACACCTTGATTCTCCATTTACACCAATATGTGGTAGATTATCCAAGACACATTTGAAATTAGTTCATTTTCATTTGAGATGAAAAATGGCTATTACTCAATTTATTATCAGTTTTCTATCTCTGTGTGATACCTATTAAGGGCAAATGTGAAAGATTAACTTTTCCTTTAGTTCTAACCCTTTTCCAATAGAAAATGGCTTAATGCTCTCACTACAATATCAACTTCCTTTAAACTTTAAAACAAAACAAATACTTTGTTAGGTTCCATGAAGGCAATAGAACTTTCCACATGAATTTCAAGAAAAACCATGACATGAACTAGGAGGTCTAGATGAATACTCTTCTTTACAAGAAGTACAAAAGTATTTCAATTCAGGCTTCATGGTGGGTCAACTGTTGGTTTCAACTAGTGGTGCAACAGATCACTGTTGATCCGTGATCCGAACCGATCCCTCTCCACGGTTCGGCACGCACGTGATCCG